>VZTO01021281.1:0-14124 GCA_013400615.1 Syrrhaptes paradoxus
GTACAGCAAAGGAAGCTCACATCCCTTGTGCCTAACATATGGCCTGAGCAGAAGCTGAAGGGATTTCTCAAGGTCCTGCCTATAAGGAGCACTGGAGCCGCACGCTCCGTTGGTGTGTTGAAATCCATCCCCCTGGGAGGGCTCAGCCTGCCCCCTGTACCGGAGCCCAGGAGGCATCAGTCATGCCACATTCATTCACCCATTCCTGTACACTCCGGGACAACTTCCCACCATGGGGCTACACAGAAGATATATCACCTCAGCAACCCACAAAGCTGTTTTCTTTCACTTTTGCATAAAGCGTGTAAGGTGATGGGGAAATGCTCTGTTCACTCTCACCCTAGGACCCGCACTTTAGGCAGTGTGGCCTGGATGCTCCAGAGCTTATGGAAATCTTCAGAAATTTCCTTCTTCTATTCTGAATTTATTCTTCCCAACAGAATCAGAGTTTTTCTATTCCCTCCTTAACTCCCTACCCCCTGCACCTAAAGCAGCTCCTTCCCTCCGGCTTCCAAGAGCTCCCCTCTCCAAGCTATATTTTATCAGGGGAGTCTCAGTTTTGGCACATTTTCCTCTGGGCTCAGCTGGATGATGTCTTCCCATCCCATGCATTCCGCAGGTCAAAGGTATACCCCAAAATGTACTTACTCCCTCTAACCCAAGGGAAGCATTGGAAATTGTCAGATTTGAGGACAGCAGCTGGATCAGCGAAGACGGCCAAGACTGCAGAGTCCACATGATTAATTTCAGGGAGGTACTTACTGAAATCATGTTAGCTTNAAAAAAAAAAAAAAAAAAAAAAAAAAAAAAAGGAAGGGGGGAGAGTTCAAAATTTGGGCTGAGGTTCACGGCAGTTGCTATTTTTATTGAAGTAGTTTGCCCATCCCTCGTGGATTTGTGCTATCACAATCATTTCTATGCTGGCAACAGCCCGCGATGTCAGAAGCACAGAAGTATGATTTCACTGCAGCACTGAGCCAGGGGAGAATCTGGATCAGGAAGGAGCAAGCTCTGACCGGAACACAAACAGTTTAAAAGCTCAGAAATATGATTTTGGTGAAGTAATTTTGTTTTCCTGAAATGCTCCTTCTCCCTACTTCCAGCCCACTTCCAGTATTCCAGCCTATGGCCACCTCTTCTGCGCCTTTAGGCTCCAGCCTTGGGAAGAGGGGGCTGAGGGTGAATCACCCTGGGAACAGCAAAACAGGCAGCGGAGAGGGGAAAACTTTTACTCTCAGTCTTCAGACAACTGCACTGTAATCTTTCCATTTTAGTGAGTGAAATATGCAATCCTCTATATATCTGAGATTCCTGCTGCAGAACCTCACCTACAGTAAAATCTTTTATCGCCTGAAAAACAAATAACAAACCTTCTATAAATGAATGTATACTTAAGGTGCATGGATGAAAGCAGTACAAGGCAGTAGAAAACTTATGGAAAATGTGTGTCTCCTGCAATCAGTTTTCCGTGAAGGAGGATCTCCTGAGGCAACAGAAGCAAATTGGAAAGACTTGGATATTGCTGGAAATAAAGGTGTTATTTCAGCATGCAAGAAATTGGTTTGCACTAAAAGAAACAAAACTCCTATGTAACCTGATGATGATGATGCATAAATTATCTGTGCCCTGTAGACCATTTGAAAAACAAAACCTGACTTCTTTTGGTTGATTTCACATTTTCTGGTGCTGCGAACACTAGTGTCAACTTACATGAAGCGGAAAAGGTGTTTAGTGGTCAGGAAACATGTTCTTTCTAGTGCACAGGGAATGCAACTCTCAGGCAGAAATAGCCCACCAAAAAAAACCCCAAAAACCTTCATGATTTATTATGCTGATTTACAAGCATGACAGCTGTTACCTTTTGTAAAAACCACCACTTTTACATCATCGCATAAACCTATAAACACCAAAGAACAAAAAGCAATGTTTTGCTATCTTTCAACAGCAAAGTAAATTAAAAATTGGGTTGAAAAAAAAAATCCCTGTATATGCATTTCTGTTTCTGAAAAGCTGCAGGAAGGTGCTGTGCTCACTTCATGTCCAAGCAAGCTTCTTACCATGGCCAACCTCAGTGCAGTTCCTCTAGAACTGATGCTGTTGTGTGTCATGACGCAAACTACCTGGTCCTGCCAATAAAACACAGAGTGCCTCAAAGAAGTTTGGGTGCTCACACCAGCTCACAGCAGTGATAAACTTTGGGAATAAGCCCTTGCACCAGGGCCTTTGCAAACAAAGGTAACAGGGATGTCTCTCAAAACTAATGCAAACTGCAAAACTCCTACTGTGAGGAACCAAACAGCTCAAGGACTTGCACAGGCATCTGTCAGAAATAGTCAAAATGAGAAGCCTTGGGTCAGAGGGATGAAGCAGATGAATTCCCTCCTAGTTCTATTTTTCTACCTTTTTTCTTCACTAGGATACAGGGAAATTCTTTACACCGCTGAACGCAGTCATATACATACCTCAGAGTGGCTATTTTTTTAATAAATATTCACAGAAAACTTGTGTTAACATCTTTAGGATTATGAAATAGTAATATAAAAGACAAATGTATACTGTAAAAGTTATATATGCTGTCAGTACCTTGGGCTACTAAGAATTTTATCATTAAATAATGAAAAATGAACATACATAACGATAAAAAAGCCAGCTTTGATATCTTGATAGTTACCATCCACTGTCTAAAGGTACTTAACACAATTGCGAACAAAGCAGTAAAACAGATACCATGTTCCACAAGTTTTCTCTTCATTGTTTTTCACAAAGTTCACAGATTTCTTCTAAACTAACAGCAAATGTAACTTGACAGAGCCATATGTCTCCAACATTTTGCAGAAAGCAAAGCACTTGCATAGATGAAGTAGAAATAGAACGGTTGAGGTCTCCTGGCAAAAATTTGGGGGACATAATATGAAACTTCAGACCCAGTTCAAGAAGACTAGAATGGCCAGTCCCTTCAGTTTATTGAGAGATGTTCCATTTCATGGCTTAGTGTAAATGCTATCAAAGCAGCTGCTGAGCATGAACGTAAGCTGATGTACCAGGCAAGCCTTAGTGCCAGAGAGGGCTGGAAAAAACTTTTTTTTTGTATAGGTCACGTTTGCATTACATCAGTCACTACAACAGTAGTCACTCATCAAGTCCCAGCTAATATTATTTGGGAACATGTCAGAGCTACTATAATAATGCAAACATTTAGGCTGCATTGGGAATACACTAAATACACAATGAACTATTCCCAGTACAAAAATAATGTGGGCAGTTTTCTGGATGAATCAAAACTAAGAAAATAAGGAACTGAACAAAAAAATAAAAATGCAGCAACAAATCTGTTTTAACAGCTGCACAGCAAATATGTTAATAATGTAAAATCATTCAGTACATCAGCCCATCCATCCCTCTCCTAATGTTTTCCTGTCAGATAATGGTTAATTCTCAGAAAACTACAAGAGTCATCTACAAAACTCTGTTACAAAGCCATTCATGCTGAAGTGCACAAATATAGCCTGACTTGCAAACAGCAAGGGAAGCTAATAATAGGATAATAGAGAAAGTGCAAAAAGCTCTGATCTTTTATGAGCTGCTGAGTCTTCTTATGCAAATCATATTTCATATATATGTGGCAAGAAGAACATGGGTGGTTTCTTCTACCTGGGCTGATCCAAGGACCCAGGTGTTTCTGATAACAGCAGAATCCTCTTGTCCTCATAACATTTCATGTCTCTTGCTTCAATATGTGGTTTCTTGCTAAACATTTGCCTTGAAATCTGTCCCAGGGGTGCAGAGCAGTATGATCCCCAGGTGACAGCAGCTGTAAGGTAACGTGCAGAGGGTTAGCTCAATTACTGCAGCATACAACTTCCCCAAGCTCTGCTATCCTCTGTCTTCTTAAAGAAAAGTCAAAGCCTCTGGTTTCTTGAGAGTCTCTTCTTTAGCCTTCCTTGCTGCATTAGGCCTTGGGGAAGTAAAAACCAGTTTCTCACCACAGTGACAACAGGAATCAGAACAGTAGTGCCCTCTTTGAGGACACAGCTTGTTTTTAATAAAAAAATTATCTCAAAGACTCTTAAAAGGTGAAGAGAGAGAACAAAGATAGGACTGAATTGCTACACTGGCTCTCAAGATGAAGCTACTAATAGTTGCACTATTAGAATAGAAAGGAGAGAAGAAAAAGGCTGATTACATTTTACAAAAAGGAAATGTGATGGAAGACACACCCACAAAAGCCTGCAAACCAAAAAGCCTGCAAATCCTCATTTCCTTCAGTGAACAAATAGCCAAAAATAAACAGGGTCCTTCGACTAACTCTTCCCTGCAAGCTGCCTTTGTTACCTCCTCCTGCTCTTGCAAAGGTTTTTCTCTTCAGCTGTTGCTATAGGCAAAATCAGCGTCTTCAGCATTTGCAGGAAATTACGGCACTAGACATCACTCCATTCACAAATCGTGGCTCCACAATGACTACAATGATGTGAAGCCCGAGTAGCCCAACTGGTTTTAATTTACATCAGGTAACTGGATTTGTACTTGTGCCAATGGGAACAGTACCTGGCCCAGAGAGCCAAGCCATAAACAGGTGGGAAGAAGTTTGGAGAGAGTTCATCACCAGGGATATGAGAAATGTGCGCGTGAAAACAGTTTAGTCAGCAATCAGTCACCTCCAATTTTTTTTTTTTTAAACCACAACGGGTTTATCCAAGAGCCTTGTAGACTTTAATCTGCGTACATTACGCAACCTTGTCTACTACAGCATTAAAAAGCAGGTGTATTCAGAGACACGCAGGCAGAGATCATTTGCAATCTCTGAATCACGGCGATGTTTCTGCTGGCTCTTTGCTCTGCCACCTGTACACTCATCGTTAAGTCAGAGAACAGACTGGTCGGCCGATTGTACAAGTCCAGAAAATCAAAGCCAGGCGGACGATGGCATGGGAGGCTGAGCTTGAATTGTTGCAGGGCTCTGACTAACGCTCCGGCAGGGAAGCGCGCAGGAAGCTGTGCAGAGCCAGGAAGGACACTGCCCCGGTGCTTCCTTTCTGCCACTTCAAAAATATCGACTAACAGACCTCTTTAAATAAAAGAGTGCTTTGGACAGATCCTGACGTTAGCTCTTGGCCTTTGCCTCATATTATCTTACCGAAAAATAGAAGGAAAGTACTGCAAGCAGTTAATAGCTTCTCTTAAACAGGATGCTGAGGATAGTGATTACAAGGCGCTCTGCAGAAAAGACTTTGAGACGTGCAAGCTGCAGTCACAGTCTGAGCATGAATGCCGTTTGTACAAGTCCTTGGTACTGTTTTGTGAATGCAGAACACAGTGTTTCCTTTTACTAACTCCCTTCCCAGTCCCTCTTCATGTACGCTCTCTCCACATACTGTTTGAAAAGAGAACATCAAATAACAAAAAAAAATCTTCGCACAGGTTATCCTATACGCAGTCATTCGCATTGCCTTTAGTTTTGGAGTTCGCAGAGGCTGTGTTACCACAAAGTCAGAACCATGTTGAAGTCTAGGTTTGAGACAGAGCCACCAAATGGATCTGTGACCTTGAGCAAGGCACTGGATCTCCCAGTGCTTCAATTAGTCAAGTCACAAAACCGGGTAAAAAGCAGCACCCCAATGAAATACAGATGTTTCGTCACAGCTGAAGGTATCTTCTTTTAATAACACACACAGAAGCATACACACCAAAGGGTCTGATACTTACTGTCTTGCCTCGTTTCGGTAGCTGCTTTTCTAAACTTCTGCACAGCTTCACATCTGTGAAAACAGCCCTAATAAAATTCAGCTTTATGCAAAGTGCCATCATAAACCTCACCGAGCACTCAGCGTAAGCCATTGCAAGCAGGACTTAAAGTAGCAGGAAGCTTGAACTTAAGAAATGGCAGCTCTGTTATTGCTCCTTGTTTTAAAATTGATAGGTTTGACCTTTTTACATTTATCTTCTGTGGTCATTAATCAGTTCTGAGGTGAAAGCTGAAGTTACAACATGCTATGTCCTTTCACTATTCATTTTTAGTTGCAATTCTAATCTTGCACTTTGTTTAATATTCCACACCGAGAGTGGGGTGAAATGATCCCCAGGAACTCGACAATCCATGCATTGCAAGCCAAGTGCCAGGCATTCATTGTTAAATTAATTAACAAAAGTGCACACCAAATTATATCGTCTTTTAAGGCTGTAAAGGGATTTCACCCCTACCTACCAGCTACCTCCAGAAAAAAGCTTTAAGATTTATAAACACTACTCCAGCCACTCTATTCCCTGCAAAATTTCAGACAGAAAACCTCAAAATCCTTCTTCATAAATTCTTGAATCGCGAACTCTTTGATCAACATCAACTGTACCATTCAAGGATTTTTGTAAATCCTGAGTGCCTTGGGGAAATGCGATGTACATGTAGCAAAAAGGCTACCTAATGGCCATATGGAATGTAGTTTATTCTTGCCCACTTGCAAGTAACACAGAAATGCCTGTATGAAATGTCTCTGGGGGCCTGGCGTGAGACAGATGAATATTCAGGAAATGGGTAGAGAGGGGAACAGAGGAGCAGCTTTGAATGTTGAACTGACATTCACATCAGCAGGACTTTGAGGCAAAAATGAGGACAGAAATGGATTATCACCTTTTATAAAGAGCAAAGCCTCTGACATGATTTAAAGTTTGCATCATAGGTACAATCAGACCTCAGTCAATGCATGCTGCCCTATCTGCAGGGCTGCACACAGAAAAAATCTAAGCAGACTTTAGGAACCTTAATAATATACAAAGACGCAATGCATGACCGTCATATTTATTTTTCAACTAAAAGCTATCTAAAAGAATGAGTGTTAAAAAAGTTTTATGTTGATTAACCAGGTCTGACTGTAATTAAGCTCATGAATAGAGAGAAAAATGCAAAATTTTATTAACTGTGGAAGGAATGTTAGGTCCTTAACTGCCCAGCAAGTTCGTGAAGACAAAGGAGATCAGTTTACAAGGGTTAAGTAAACATAATATTTTATATTACAGTTCAAATGAATCCAATTTCAACAAGACTGTGTAAGAGTCTAAAAATTGGTTTACCAGATTGAACATTTTTATGAACATTAAAACCCATTACATTGCTCTGAAGTACAGCTACCGAACAGCCAGAGCCACATAAAGAAACCATTTGTTACTCAGCCCTATGGCTGAATTGTTTCTTGCCTCCTTAGCTATTCATGTCTGGTGGGTTCCCTGTATTTATTTTTACACGCCTACATGTTGTGCATTTTGTATTCCTTTAAGTTCCAAGGTCATGTCAAAACAAAATGCATTCCTGAGTGGGTCAGCATAGGAATAGCCACACCAGACGTTAACGTAATAACTTGATGCTTACTGCAAATCTGAGAAAAGTAACCAGCTGTTGTGAAACACATTTCTGGTAAGGGAAGGAGGCAATACACGAACACAGTGCTCTGAAAACTGCTGGTTTAGCAGTAACTGACCTTCAGGTCCTTTATTTATCTATAGCATAGACATGTATTTATAACCTCCACATTCTGTTTAGCTAATCACTGGCTTTGACGAGCTCAAACAAAGCTGACAATTAGCACTAATTATGATAGCAATATTTCATTTGGATTAATGAGTCTGAACCAATGAACTCCCTCTGAGAGGAAAAGTCCTTTTAAGCACTTTTCAGATTTCCAGCATCCCAAAGAATTAGACCACAGATACTCTAAGCATGTATCCCATGGCGATCGCTCACCATTTGAGGGAAAATAAACCTTAGGTAACGGAGATACTGTTATACAGCATGACACAAGCCGAGTGGACCTCGTGCACCTCCCGTAGCACGCAGACCAGTTCCCCCATCAAACCACAACTACCTCTGCACAACACACTGCTTGTTGGGAGCCGTAACATTCAAACATCCCTCAGCTTCCAGCTGATCACTCCTTTTCCTCACAGACGCTAATGTTACAAGCATTGTCAGTTGTCTTGGCCTTACTTGGGCCATGCCTGCATCGTGGCCAGCGTAAAATAGCTGAGGCGAGCCACTCGCTCTGGTGAGAGCCGATGGGCCATGACATACACACCAGAGGCCAGTCCGCTGAAGCCTGTGTCAAGGAAAAAAATTGACCTTGGGCATTTCAAGCTGTAGTTTTTAATAGCCAAATTACAGGGCAGATAAACTTTTAATGTAGCTCAGGAGCAAGGCACACTAGTCCAGGCCTAAGGCTGGTGGGTGAAGAAAATGAAGGAAACGAAAAGGTGTGGGTTACGCCGCACGCTCAGCGAGGCCGGCTCAGGTCCTGCTGCCCCAGTAGCCACTCCAAACGTGGCCGTCCAAGGCCATACCTGGTCCAGTACAGAGGTAAAACCAACGTCACCACCAGCAGCTCCTCACACCTGTACGGAGCCATGTTTTATCGCACCTGAAACAGAAGGCTTGACTTCTCAGGATGTGTGAGGATGTGAGCCAAAAGGGATCGTCCCCTCAGGGAGGCCAGAATAAATGACTGTCGGGCTTGTCCCATCCAGGATTCATTACACTGAAAGGACACACTGTGAGAAGTGAATTATCTCACTGGCATCTGTGTTAGCTACGTTAAAACCACCCAGAGCATGGACAGGATTGCCCATACCATGTATCCAGAAAGGGAAACGCATGGTTTTGTTTCATAATGAGCTGTGGCTCTTCCTTGCTCTCCTCAAGGCTTCACCGGAGCAGGTTGCTGATGGGCAGGCTGCCTACCGGCACAGCAAGAGCAGGGCTGGGAAAAGGTCCAAAATCCAAAGAGGAGCTAGGCAGTAACCCAGAGACTGAAGGTCTGGTTTGACCAGGAAAAGCGCAGCCTTCCCAGTAAAGAGGATGATGAGTTGCAATGAGAGTGGGTGGGTAGGGTGGGGCGAGAGAAGGCTTGAGAGAATTGAGCCCAAATGACTCCCACACTCCAGAGAACCGGAGACTGGGAGCCATCCTTTCTGGAAAGCAGCATGCAGGGGTGTGCGAGTAGCAGAGAAAGACATTACTCCTTGTAGAGCTGGGCAGGAGCTGCAATATTTGTGTTCATGTTTTCAATACCACCAAGTACAGAACGTGTATGGGTCTGAGCTTGTGGACCTAACAGACCCATCTTAATTTCCTAAGAGCTGTAAAGGCAAACATAAAGGCAGCGTGAAACATAAAATATAATTTGGAAAACCTGTGTTGCTGGGGGAGGCAAAGAAGCATGCCTTAGCCTTCATGGAAAAAAAAGCTGTTTTGGCAAGGGCAATAATTAATGAGCCAGCGATCATTTAAGGTGGGCATAAATATTTGCATCTCAGAAACATTTGCCACCTTCTCCACGCTCCCCTCTTCGCTGTTTTTTCCCTTCTCTGCAGCCTCCTCTCTCACGCGCTCTTTTTCTCTCTCCTCCTCTCCCTGCCTGCCTGCCTATCATCTTGCTCTAATTGTTTCCAGATTTGTGTGGGAGGTCAGGGCCCGGGAGTGCTGCTTCATGCCAAGTTTATAAACAGAGCAGTGTTTCCAGATGGCCACTGGCTCCAGCCTGGCTAGCAGGTTGATTGGGACCAGAATAACAACAGGTGGAGAACAGACAATGAATTCCTTGACACTTATTTTACTCCCTCTGCTTTTTCCCCCATTCCCTCCTCCCTGCAGCCACCACGGCTACCACCAGCAGACCTTCAAGCTCTTGAATCAGGGCAGGGAGTCGGGACACGGGGGAGGGAGAGAGGAGGAGAAAGAATGATGAAAGAAAGCGCAAGTGACTTCCTTGACCGGAGAAATGGCAGGGCAGGAAAGGCGACGCATGCTGCTACCTCCCTGCCATCCATTCCTGCTGCTGTTAATTAAGGTGTCCTTCAACCCCTCATGGAAGAGACCCGCAGCGATGAAACACAGAGACTAAACAAGATACCTTGGACAAATAGAGAAAATTAAAAGATGGATTTAACAATGCTCCTTAGGTAATTGTAAGCTCTCAGTTTTTGGCAAGGCAGCCTGGGCCACCAAGCCCACTGGCAGCGACAACACATCTTCAGTCACAGGGAGCTCTGTACTCTTTTTTTCCAGACAGAGCTAGTTTCCCTCCAGACTCCCCCTCCCAGGCTCCTGCCCTTCCCAGTCTCCCTCACCTCCTCTGAGCTGATGTTTTCTTCCCACTCTCCACACCATATTCCCACTTCCCTCATCGAAAGTTGTTTATAGAAATGACGGGGGCAGGGAAAAGAGGTTCTGCAAAGCGGTAGCAGAGGTATTTTCTTTCTATTTCCTTGCTCTTCCCATTGTATTTGGGGGAGTTGTTTGGCACAACCCTGCTGTTCCAGGTGACAGGGTTTAGAGCAGATCAGAAGGTGGCCACAGGTGACACAAAACTGCAGTGGGCTCAGACACAGGAGAAGCCTCACTCCAGCTGAAGGACAAAGAGGCATAATTTACAGCAGCCTTGATTTTGTGCCTACAGTAACATGAAGGCATGCTTTACGTGCACACACAGACCACAGGCAACCCCTACTGTCATATTCTTCCTGAAAATTCCCAAAAGGAAGGCAGATCCTGGGAGCGGATGGGAGAGAAAGAGCCAGGGTCAGAGGAGTAAAAAGACTTTAGAAGCCTAGGCTGCTTCACGCTGCGGTAAGACTTTGAGGAAGGTGTGAACAACAGGATGTATTTGCAACGGTGCGTTTTGGTTCTGGTGTTTGTGACTGCCACATCCCCAAAGAGAGCACTGGGATGCAGGAGCTGGATGTGGTTCCAGCTGTATGCCGGAGTGCTGGATCTGTTCCTCCTCCTCCTCCTCACTGAACCGCCCAGGGATCCATACAACTGGGAGCTCAACTTCAGAAGGAGAGGATGCAGAGAAGGGAGTGAAAGGGGTACTAATGGGGGAAATAAAGGAGAAACAGTCAGCCTTCCCGATGAATTCATTTTATATTACTGAACTGTAAATGTTCCTATTTTCCTGCCTGGCCCAGTTCTGTACTCCCTAGGGTAAGACGGCAGGACTATTACAAAGCAAAACTGTAAATGATCAAAAAACATTATAATCTCAAGTGAATTAATGAATAATGAGACTAAATTATTGAAACTGCTGGACATGACTCAACAGGATAGGCTCTAAAGACTTGTTACACACCAGAGAAAGAAAAAAGGGTAAAATTTTCTCTCCATTTCCCAGTTGTGCTTACACTCCCCAGATGGCTAAATTTAAACTAGGATAAATATCCTAGAAATAAACCCACAGAGAAGTATTAGGATTGCAACATTAAAAGCTGTTGTCTTTAAAAAGTTATTCCTTAAACATTCAACAGGTGCCTTAAACAGAATGTTATCCAAAGTTGATAATTAACACAAGACTCCAAAGTGAATTGTTTATTTTCCTTCTATTAGCTGCACTCTTCACATATAAACAGAGAAATTCAAAAGGCAGTGAAATGGCATATACAGTCTCCTCTGTTCAAATGAAATGATTAGTAAACTGACTGAATTGCTAACATGGTTAAAGCAGACAGGATTTCCCCCATTCATCATTAATAGCATATTTTGTTATTTGTAACCTTATATTCAGATCCTTAATGGTTGACAGGTACTCTTGGATTGTCTATAAAATACCCCCAAAACCCATTTTGGCACAAGTGCCAGTGTGAAGGTAAACTGAATCTTTGCACTACTGTGATTTGCTGCTGCTCTGAATGCTCTTATATAAACGGTGTGTGAAAAGTGAGCATCATTTAAAAAGCATTTGCTAATATTTGCAATGCAAAGGACTGCAAATTCTTGCATACGAATACCTGGAAGCAGATTTGGAAGCATTTAGGGGTTTTCATGAATGTCAGCAAATTGTTAACAGGTTTTTTATTTTCCTGGAGAAATTTCATGACTAGTTTTAGCTGTCAAATTTTATACTGCCTTAGTTCTACATCTACAAATAAACACAAAAACATATTAAGCCAGTTAAAAAATCTTTGCACTTCCAAAGCTCCTTATATCTCAGGATCTCAAAGTACTTTAAACAAACATTGTACCTAATCCTAGGGACTGGTTTAAATGAGGTCACTCAGCACCTCTTAAGTAGATGCTTGGGTTATTTTGCCAGAGTGGACTTTTAAGATAGATCATTTTATAGCAATAGGGTAAGCTCCAACAGTTTGGAGATTCTCCCAATTTCAGACTGTAAATTCTTTGGGGCAGAAAACGACTTTGACCATATGCTTAGGCAGTAGAATATTGATTTTAGTGGGAATTCTGTACATAGCTGAGATGCAAGTAGAATAACAAAGGAAGAGAATAGGAAGTGTTGAAGACAAGGTGCTCGCTGAGGCAGGACTTGCGTCTGATCAAATACAGTAATTCTTGATATGAATTCTAGAATTTTGCTCATGCACAATGTTTCCAATTAATTGTGGAGCATTATTTGGAGCATAGACTGATCTTTTTTCATGTGCCACTAACACTACTGCTTTTGGCACCACACTATGTTTTGTATAACTCAGAAATACTAGGCCATGCCTTTCCCATTGGTGCTCCTGTGTTTTACAGAAATCTGCATACCAGGTTTTTCAAAAAAGGAATTCAGTTCACTGATTGGTTCATAGATGTTTTGCAATATCTGTTTCTCCCGAACAGAATTATCCAACTCAAGTAAAGTAAACTCGAGAGCTGACTGTGCACAGAACTCTAAATTTCTGTAGTGAAGTTATTGATCTGATCCTGAGCTATGGATACTTATCTGCAATCCTATTTTCTCTTTCAGTAGCTCATCATTGACAGTGATGACCAGAGTCACCGGTGGACCACTCTATGGAGAGAAGGTAAATGACATCTCTGTTTTAAACCAACAAACAGCTTTCAGTAGTGTCCTGGTTTCAGCTGGGATAGAGATAATTTTCTTCTTAGTAGCTACAATAGCACTGTGTTTTGGATTCAGTATGAGATTTGGTATGAGAAGAATGTTGATAATATACTGATGGGTTCAGTTGTTGCTAAGAAATCAATGACTTTTCAGTTTCCATGCTTTGTTAGTGTGCAGGTGCACAAGAAGCAGGGAGGGAGCACAGCCAGAGCAATAGACTCAAATTGGCCAATGAAATATTCCATATCATGTCACATCATGCTCAGTATATGGATGAGGGTCATTCAGGAAACTCTTTCTCTCTCTTCTGGGATTGTGATTTAGGGATTTTCTCTCCCTGGGATCACTAGCCAGGAATGGTCTGGGCATTAGTCAGCAGGTGATGATCAGTTGCACTGTATAGCTCATTTGCATATTCTATAATTATTGTATTATTATTACCACTATTAGAATATTTTCTTTTATTTCAATGATTAAATTGTTCTTATCTCAACCCACGAGTCTCCTTACCTTTACCCCTCCAATTCTCTCCCCATTGCCTAAGACGGGGGAGGGCGAGTGAGCAGCTGCGTGGCGTTTGCCTGCTGGCCAGGTTAAAACCATGACAAGTAGTTGGAAAGCTGAAGATAAACAAGCCTATGAATTACTAGCATAAGTAATTCTTTTAAGGAGAAGTGTTTATTTGCATAATGCTGATTTGCAGTGTTGATGTCCACATGAACACAGCACAGTAAGTAGATATTCTTGTTCTGGATGTGACTCCTTGTACCTTTTCCACACCCAGGCAGCACAGTGGGAAATGCCAGGGAGTCTGGCTTCACTCACGGAGTCGGATATCAAGTTAAGCTTGAAAGGTCAAGTTCTGGGAATCCACATTTTAGAAACTTTATATGTAAATGTAAGCAGAAGGATTCATCTCACCAAACTTTCTAAGTCTTAAACATCTACTGGAAGGTGCTTAGATTACAGGTGCCTCTGCTATAGTCAGCAGAGACTGACATCTCCACAGGCATCTTCAGTGGAAGGATCTCTCACTTGCACACTGTTGACTGTGGGACTTCAGAAAACTAAGATAGATAGACACATAACTTCTTTTAGATGTTAAAACAAATTCTGCTCCAAGCATAACATCAGCTTTTTGGACTTTGCCAAAGATTAAGCTCTTCACACAGACATAACTATTGAGACCTACTGGTGCAATAGCATTTCCAAATGTGAATCTTTCTGAACATTCCCACTGTAGAGAGATTACATAAATGCTTCCTGAAATGTAGCTTATTTAGAAGTGAGTTACATACCT
>VZTO01021281.1:14380-78369 GCA_013400615.1 Syrrhaptes paradoxus
TGCTGTATTTTCTATGTAGGAGCTCAACCAAGTCACCTCAGGCTGTTTTTCTTTTCCACCTTAAAGCCAGGAGAGTAAACACAGCAAATGCACTTGACCAAAACAGAGAGCATCTTAAATGAAAAGCATGTAATTGCAGGAGCTGCTCCATCACAAGAAAAAGCAGACTAAAGAGATATAGGGAGAGAGATTATAACTATGAACACTGAACATCAGATGTAGCAAGTGCACTTAGTAAAAAAAGGTGATAGTGAACCGTGGATTGCACAGAATCTAACTGGTGAAATTCAGATAACACTTTTGCTCCACAGGAATTTATTGATTATGAGGTCTGAGCACAAGGAATTGCCTGGAAGACTTTTCCTGCATGTTTAATGAGTTATTAATGGCAAGATTTTGTTGAAAATATGTGAAGAAAAAAAAAAGTAGTGCTTTTTTCACTCTAAATTGTAATACTTCTACAAATATTAAGATGATAGAATAACCTGCTCCAACACTTCCATCTGTATTAGTAGAACTGTTGCACTGGACCGCTGCTTTGCTGAAGTCTGTTTGTATGTCTACAACAGTTTGCATATCTCCTTCAGCCAGATCTTGTAACGATACAAGACTCCAGCTCAAGGAGTAAGTTTGCTGCAACCTTCTGCAGTACACAGTGCCATAAGGGCATATATGGGATGAACACAATTTAAAAAAAAAAATAACTTCAGATGTTGTAATCCCCTACTTCTCTTCTGATTTAACTGCAAGTATGGTGGTCTGGAGACTACTGACAAGTACTGACTGTATAACACCTAGCACTATGCACCACGTACCTTTTGCATAGAACAAATGGACATCAGTGGAGTTCTACCTAAGAGCTGCTGTGATATCATGAGCTGCACAGTGAAACCCTAAGGTGAGCCACTAATGCCTGTAAACAATTATAACAGTAATACTTCATCTAAATCATAGACCCTAAAAGGTCTAATGGATCAACACATTCATCTGTCTGCCAGAGGACTGCCCATGCTCTGAAACTTCACAACAATTCAAAGGAGAGCACATAATAGTGATTAATGACCAAAGAACAATGTAGTTGTTGCAGTGGAGTTGATCTCTGAAACAAAGCAGAATTGAGCAGCTAAATAAAGTGGAAGCTATTAACTGCATCTTTATTACTATGCAAAGGCAAGTAGCAACTGTGTAATTTAAATAGGGCCATTATGTAAATTTTTTTCTAACTCATTTATGATCTGCTCAAGTAATCTCTATTTTTTAGGAGGTTTGAAAATTAATTAAATGGATGAAAAATGCAGCTGAAAGCCAGGATTATTTAAGGAATGGAGAACAATAGGAAAGCATGACAATGAAAGATCAGCCATTTGACAATGAAGCAACATCCTGAGCCTGAAGCACAATACTATTGAGTAAGCATCTGAGAAAATGTTTTATTTCTTCACCCAGGATGTATCCTTTTTTCTCTTTCTCCTCCCCTCCTAGCAGTGGAGTTTGTCTTTTTGTTAGTTCAGAGAAGTTTAACTTGGGGTTTCCCAGAATGGACTACGAACTCAATTTTTTATGTAGCTCTGTTAATTCCTACATTTACAGTGCATACTGGAAGTTGCAGCTTCATCCCACTTAAATACAGACACTGAATGGAGGCAGCTACCCACGGGCTGTAAGACCCCTAAATGCCCTTTACAGTCAAAGGAGAGAAAGAGAGATATTCCAGCAGCTAGCAACTCAAAGAACCAAAACGCAGCTCACCTTCTGGAGATCTCCCACCTTCCGCTGATTAAAGAGGAAACCTAAAATAGGCATGCTCTTAACACAGGTGGGAAAAGTTATGTGGGGTGTGTCCCATCCAGCTTTGCGTGTTCTCATGCTTTTACAACTCCTTCTCCCCACCAGAACTGAAGGTTCAAAAGGTTCTTCTCTCCACAACATTTGTCATAGGGGTTTCAAAATCTGTTCCTACCATAATTTTCCAGGCAGCACAAGAAAGGATATTTGTTTGGTTACAATGCTAGCTTCCTCCAAATAATGTCTTGTTACACATTTGTCAGGAAAGACATTTTTGTCTATCCAATAATTATGCTGTAATCATGCAAGATTTTTATTTTTCAAAAACACCATGGTACCTATCAGGATATAAGGAATTTTCATGNTGTGTAAATGCTATAACCAATTTCAGTGCGAGGAGTCCTGCTAATGAATACAGGACTAATTAATAACAGATGCTCTTCTGCTGTATTTTCTATGTAGGAGCTCAACCAAGTCACTTCAGGCTGTTTTTCTTTTCTGTTCTTTGCCACCTTAAAGCCAGGAGAGTAAACACAGCAAATGCACTTGACCAAAACAGAGAGCATCTTAAATGAAAAGTATGTAATTGCAGGAGCTGTTCCATCACAAGAAAGGGCAGACTAAAGAGATATAGGGAGAGAGATTATAACTATGACCACTGAACATCAGATGTAGCAAGTGCACTTAGTAAAAAAAAAGGTGATAGTGAACTGTGGATTGCACAGAATCTAACTGGTGAAATTCAGATAACACTTTTGCTCCACAGGAATTTATTGATTATGAGGTCTGAGCACAAGGAAGACTNTTGTAATCCCCTACTTCTCTTCTGATTTAACTGCAAGTATGGTGGTCTGGAGACTACTGACAAGTACTGACTGTATAACACCTAGCACTATGCACCACGTACCTTTTGCATAGAACAAATGGACATCAGTGGAGTTCTACCTAAGAGCTGCTGTGATATCATGAGCTGCACAGTGAAACCCTAAGGTGAGCCACTAATGCCTGTAAACAATTATAACAGTAATACTTCATCTAAATCATAGACCCTAAAAGGTCTAATGGATCAACACATTCATCTGTCTGCCAGAGGACTGCCCATGCTCTGAAACTTCACAACAATTCAAAGGAGAGCACATAATAGTGATTAATGACCAAAGAACAATGTAGTTGTTGCAGTGGAGTTGATCTCTGAAACAAAGCAGAATTGAGCAGCTAAATAAAGTGGAAGCTATTAACTGCATCTTTATTACTATGCAAAGGCAAGTAGCAACTGTGTAATTTAAATAGGGCCATTATGTAAATTTTTTTCTAACTCATTTATGATCTGCTCAAGTAATCTCTATTTTTTAGGAGGTTTGAAAATTAATTAAATGGATGAAAAATGCAGCTGAAAGCCAGGATTATTTAAGGAATGGAGAACAATAGGAAAGCATGACAATGAAAGATCAGCCATTTGACAATGAAGCAACATCCTGAGCCTGAAGCACAATACTATTGAGTAAGCATCTGAGAAAATGTTTTATTTCTTCACCCAGGATGTATCCTCTTTTCTCTTTCTCCTCCCCTCCTAGCAGTGGAGTTTGTCTTTTTGTTAGTTCAGAGAAGTTTAACTTGGGGTTTCCCAGAATGGACTACGAACTCAATTTTTTATGTAGCTCTGTTAATTCCTACATTTACAGTGCATACTGGAAGTTGCAGCTTCATCCCACTTAAATACAGACACTGAATGGAGACAGCTACCCACGGGCTGTAGGACCCCCAAATGCCCTTTACAGTCAAAGGAGAGAAAGAGATATTCCAGCAGCTAGCAACTCAAAGAACCAAAACACAGCTCACCTTCTGGAGATCTCTCACCTTCCACTGATTAAAGAGGAAACCTAAAATAGGCATGCTCTTAACACAGGTGGGAAAAGTTATGTGGGGTGTGTCCCATCCAGCTTTGCGTGTTCTCATGCTTTTACAACTCCTTCTCCCCACCAGAACTGAAGGTTCAAAAGGTTCTTCTCTCCACAACATTTGTCAGCGGGGTTTCAAAATCTGTTCCTACCATAATTTTCCAGGCAGCACAAGAAAGGATATTTGTTTGGTTACAATGCTAGCTTCCTCCAAATAATGTCTTGTTACACATTTGTCAGGAAAGACATTTTTGTCTATCCAATAATTATGCTGTAATCATGCAAGATTTTTATTTTTCAAAAACACCATGGTACCTATCAGGATATAAGGAATTTTCATGTTATTTTTTGGTCACATGCTCTAAGCCATTGCAGCACTGTCGGTTAATTTAGTGCAGCATTTCAATAATGAAAGTCAGGGACTTTTGAAGATTTGGAAAATATATTGAAAGGCTATATATTTAAAACTAACACCTTTTCATGTAGGCATGTAAAACTAGTGTTAACCTTTTATCTAATTTCCGGCCCCTTTTACTAGCGATTCAGTTACAGCTCCTTTCTGTTAGGAACTGGCAGTTCAGTAGTTCAGTAGACCAAAAAGTAATGTAATATTTTGCAAGTTTTGTTGGAAAAGTAATATAGTAGTGCTACTGCTAACATGGAATGTATTTATACAACGACTGGGCTTTACTTTAAAAAAAATAATGAAAAATAGCAAGTACAGCTCTGCCCACTGCCGCACTCGTACAATCCTTCGCAATTAACGAGAGCTTAACATCGTTACCTAAAGGTACAACTGAGTCCTGTGGTTGCACCAGCTCTACTGAAAAGCACTAAGTTTGCTCAAATTCACTTACAGGAATAATTTAGACTCACACATTTCAGTCATTCTCTGCATTAAAGGTCCATTCTTTGTTGGTGGGTAACAGAATGAGAGATGGGTCCAGCTTGGAGCCCCAACCAAAATGCAAATTACAGAGGTTCAAAACACAAACCTGATCCCAAACTAACTAGATTCTACCTCACAAAACAGTTTCCAAGTCTCATTTCTTCCTCCAGAAAAATCTGAGAGTGGGATAATTCTTTACAAAATTGCAATTCTTATTTGTATAACTAGATTTAAACTTTATAGAGAAACACTCTGGCCTGATGCAAGTATTAAGTCATCCGTCCATGATCATTGAAATTCATTGGAATGTGTCTTTAATCTTGGGCATGTAAAAACACTTGGGTTTTATTTGTTCTGTTTCAGGACACCTAACTTGACTGCAATGACTGTCATCAGAATTTCACCTGCCTGGTAACAATAAATTGTGCTTCTGCATCAATTTTGTGGATAGTTTCCTTTCTCTCTCTCTTAATTTCATCTTTAAACTCTCTTTTCACATCCACTGTATTACTTAATGCCTGCATTTTTATTCTTGTGTTTTTCTTTCTACTTTTTTTTCTCCGTTTTTCCTCTACTTCATTCTTTTCTGTTCTTCATTTTTGCTTAGTCTAACTTTTATTGTGGCTTATTTTTAGGACACATGTATATTTGGGATGGAATTATAATCTCAACATTTATATACTGAGTATATGTTTTTGTTGGATAAATATATAATTGATGACTGTTCTTATTCTTCTGAGAAATGCCAATAACAAACGACAGGCTCCAGTTCAATGAATCCTCTACTGCTTTAACAAAACAAAACAGTGAAAGCAGGCAAAGGCAGTACAATTGGATAATTTTTTAAAGTACAACAGTTTATCCTGGGGTCAAAAATATTGTAAATGTTGGTGTTTGACTGTTTTGCATCTGCCATAATCTTATGCTGAAATACCATTCAAATGTCAATAACGTATTTTGCAAAAAACGTGGAACAGATATACCGTAAATAATCACATTGAGAGAAAATAACACACTTGAAAGTGGAACTTACTTTTTTTACTTCTAGGCAGATTTCTCAGTTTATTTAGATGTTAAAGAGATCTATTGCCCTTTAAAGTACAGTATTAATAGCTGGGTTAGTTTAACTGCCCTTTTCCCACACACATATGGTTCTGCAGACTAACACCTACTAATACACTTTTCAAACCTTTAAATCTCCTCTGATTTTTAAAGTGCTCTTCTGTCTTCATTTCTGCATGATGGTCGCAGAGCACAAAGCCCACTGGAATAAACACAGCTTGCAAGTGCAAGTTCATAGGTTTCACTGCTGCTTGAGCATGCACAGAGTTCCCAAAGCCCTCGGGGTCTAAGAAAAACCTGCTGTGTCAAGGCATGTTTAAAAAATTATTATTATTTGCCATGGCCAATTCTCTTTTAAATCTAATATAACTTGATAGTATTCAAAAGAAGCGTTACAGAGTGAGTGACTGAGTAAGGACAGGCATGGACACATATTTAAAGTGGGGCACCCATGTGAGCCAAAGGGACATACCAATACGCAGGCAGGCTCTGGTGACATTATTGGCACCATTCAACTCTAAGAATTTTGTTACCTTTACGTCATTAATTCATAACATTCATTTTTTTCACAACTGGTCTTTTTTGTTAGACACAGAACATCTACTATGAAGTAGTAGTTTCCAAAAGAGAAGACTAGGGAAGGAGAAGGTTGTTGAGTTTTGGAAGGGGGTTGTTTGTGTGTTTGTTTTCTTACAACTGGCAAAACCCCAGCAGCTATTCTCCAGAAGTTTCACAAGAAACATTCATATGGGCAGGAAATCTACTGGCAAGAAATGGCAGATGAAAGAGTTATGTACTGCCGAATGAGAGTTTTGCACCTGCACATTGCTTAAGTAGGAGAAAATGCTATTAATATAATCACAATAGCATAAGCAGCAGGATGCGCAGTCATCTACTCAGAAGATTTCATTTTGAGACTTCATGGACACTTTTGGTATTAGTGCGAAACAAGGAGTGAATCAATTTTAAATATGTGCTAAATGGAAGGAGAAAAAAAAAACAGTTAAACAATTACTATCAGGATATCACATTTAAAATTAAGACTCTGCTGCCCAGGAAACAGAGTCACAGAAACCCTGCTTCAGACTAATTCACTGGATTCTGCTTTATTTCTATTTTATTTATGGAGAAACCATTTTTTTTTTTCCCTCGGGGTCATTAAACTTAGATTGGAACAGAGCTGTTCAAAAAACTCCTATGGAACATTTTTTGGGGTCAGGATTTTGTAATTCATTGAAATCAAAATTTTTCCAATGCATATCAAAACATATCAACAAAGTTTCAAAACAAGTGTTGTCCCAGTTTCAAAACCTGGAAGCCCTGAGGTCTCTAGTTCAAAGGTAGGCTACTTGGTGGCCCATTCTGCAACGACAGCCCATCAATCCTCTACCCTGGCAGCCGGTAGGTTGAGCAATGGTCTGCCAGCCAGGCAGGACTCCTCCAGAGCCTGCAGGCTTCCAGAAAAACTTAGCCAAAATCCAACTGTCTCTGCGAAAAGTTTAGATTTCAGTCAATTGCCAAGGCCTCTCTGAAGTTTGCCAAACAGCTTTACTTTGGAGACTGGATCCATTTCCGTGTAGAAATGTTGTTTTTTTTCCAAATAACTCATGTCACCCCAAACAGATCGTTTTATCTACCTTGGTAATCACCTAGATCATGCAAAATGGCATGGTACCATCCCTGGATTTGTCCCTGGACCCACAATGCTGCTTCAGGTTTCAGGCACAGAAGGGTTATTACAGACCTTGAAGATGTGCAGTTCAGTCTTTCCAAGCTGACCAACACCTCCTCTGCCACGCAGTCAGTCCCCTCCTGAGTGAACTTCACCTCGAGTGGTTTTAAGCAGCCTTAGGGAGGTAACGCTCAGTGCCCCCCTGGGTGAGAAGGCTGAGACCTGGCCAAGGTGGTTCATGAGGAATTTTGGCCCTTTCCTACTGGGATATGAATTGCCAGGAAAGAGAAAACATAATTGTGAAGAAATCACTAAAATCAACTAAAACGGTATCCATCAAAAACATGAATACAGAATTATATAACCTATATTGCTATCTCTTGTGTAAGTATTATGGCATATCAACACATCTCATAAGACAGCAATTGGAAGAGCCCCACGGGGAGAATCTGCACAGCTGAAACTTTGCACTACCATGGTACAAGAGCTGCTGCCCCGCCACACGGGGAGTTACCCCACTCACTGCCCAGGCCAAATGCTGCTGTCCGATAGACAGGCCAGCTCCACCAAGAGTCCTGGGAGCCACCTATTCATCTGGAAGGTCACAATTTAAAGGCTAAAAGTCAGAGCATGGTGTATGAACTGAGGGGAGACAATGAACCAACATCCCTAGAAAACCGTACAGTGATCAAAGATTTTCTACTCCTACAGACAAAAATATTTGGGGGGCTGACCTGCAGTGGTTTATTCACAGATTTCCTGAGCAAGACTGTTCAACAGTCTCCATACCAGGTAAACCTCTGCTTTCATCTGAAGGAGAATTTTACAGTCTTTAAAGACAGCTAAATCAACATGGCATGCATCAATACGTTATTAGCAGCAATGTCTTCTGAGGTTTATTTTCTCTACTTTATTCACTGCAAAATCTGTTGGGTTGCAAGGAATATTGAGTGGAAAAAGCCATTTTAAATTGCATGTTTACCATTTTAATGTCATTGAACAACTCACCTACAAACTTTATTATTTTGCTATTAGAAAGAAGAACTAAAAACTATATAAAACTTGGAAAGAACCCCAGAATACTCATCCAGATTGCTGACAGTCAATAAATACCTCAAAAATCTCTCCCACTTCTTTACAGAGACTAAAATTCAGCCATCCAGTGTACAGGAGTATAAAATCAGCATATCTGCCCCCAAACGAGCACACTTTTTCTTTGCAGTCATGTAGCTAAAATGCATTTGTGGGACAGCAGGCTGGCACTGGGCCGTGTAAGGTATTTGCCATTTTGTAAAACAAAGCAGCCATCTATGATCTTTTTCGTTTCCAGATAATAAAAGGAAAGTCTCATTTTGCGACTATAAAAAAAAAAGTTAAAGCAGTACAGCTGTAAGCAGAAATCCAGTCCACTTGTGGTTTAAAGAGCTCCACGCCTACTGTACATAAAATAATACGCTGGTGTCATTAGCATAGACAACAGCTTGTTTTCAATTTGGCTCCAGATAATGAAATTATCCCCCAAATTACCATAAAGTGGAACAAATAAACACAAAAGCAAACTCTTTCTTTACCCCCCCCCTTTTCAGCAGCGCTGGCTTTCAGTTATTTAGAATAAAAGCAAAGCTTCTGTTTTTCCAGAGCTCCAGTTTGACCTCAAGCAGATAAAGAACATGAAATGACAAACACGCAGCAAAGAGTTACTGTGTCCTTCTCCCCCTGGCCTCTGTTTACATTAGGAAATGTACCCGGGGAGGAGGGAAGGGGAGGCAGGAGGGCTGCCTTTCAGCGCGCTCAGCTCCGCTGGCTCCGGCTGGAGCTGGCCCCTGTTTCTGAGTAAGCTTACTCCACTCCAGATGTGCCTCGGCTCCAGCGTGGCTGCCATGTACAGTAAATCGGCATCTGAGGGCTCGTCAATCTGTGGGGTAGAGCAATTGCGGTCTCACCAGGCCGCCCCACTGGCACAAACAGAAATTTGCACCGCTGAACTGGAAACAGAGGAGGAGGAGGAGGAGGAGGGAGAGGAGAGACAGGGGCGACGGGGAGGGAAGGAGGCAAATAACGGGCCAGCAGTGTGCGAAAGGTGAGGGGCTGGAAGGTGTCCGCTCCTGGGAGGAGAAGGGGAAGAAATAAACACTAACGGCCAACGGGGGAAATGTTCTTAATGCGTTTGTAAATTTACTTGTAAATGTTTTACACTTCGAGAGAAAGCGGAATGCTGCGTATCATTTGGCAGTGTTGGCTGTCTATAGGTCCCTGCGGATATACTGGTTTAGTACGACTTGTACCCAGGGCAAGAGAAACATAAAATAGCTGGGGAAACACAGCCAATTAGTCATTACATGTAGATTGTAAAAACAAGAGAGACAGAGACAGAGAAATAAATACCCTTAGCAATTGAGTGCCTCTTGTTCATGTCCCTGCAACATGAGCACGAAAAAGCAGAGGCAAGTGACGCCTTCTAATCGAACGGCAACCTGCAAACCCGTCAGTGCTCCCATCCAAAATCCTCCAGGATTTCCTGACGCTCACAAGATTTACCTATTTGCTGTCATTGTAAAATACAAATTGTTTCGCTAATCAGGCAGTTTGCTTTGGACCTGACCCCAGTTGTACAAACTCCAAGTTGGACATTCATGTCTGATCTCCTGCCGCCTACACAGCCGTTGCTAACTGAGTTTTAATAGGATGAGAAAATGATCTTTTCTTTTATAGTGGGTTCAAATGAGCTACCCAGCTTCAAGCTGACTATAGCTGTGTTTTCCTAATCACCATTTTTTAATAGCAATTCTGAGGACCAAAATGCTTGCTCTCCCTCCCTTCTCTTCCAACAGCGCCAAGTCCAAGAATGTAAATAAGTGTTAAATCGAAACACAGAACAAAAATGGGTCAGATTTAGTGTAATTGAGTCATGGCTAAATTTATGCTGCTTTTATTTGCAAATGTGTGCTTTAACAGCAGCTCTATACGGCATCTCTGGGTAGAATGAGATGCCTCATTTATTTATTATTTTTACTGTGGCTGTTCCTGAAATTCTCAATACAGGCTCCTAGTCCCACTGTGCTGTGCACTGTAAAAGATGAACTATGGATTTTAAAGAGAGGCTATCCTCTGGATACCATCTGAGTTAAATGACAGCACCTTGAATGAACAGAAATATTGTCAGCTGTTCCAAAATTTCAAAAACTGCAAATCAAAGCTGAAAAAAATCATGAGGCTGCAGGAAAAAAAGTGGTAAGATTTTCCAGCGTCCTTTCTTGTCTCCTAATTTTTGAGTTTTCAAACCTTTGCAACACAGTGAAAGAGAATGAAAGCTACTTTTTTAAAAGGAATGCTCAGATTCTTGCAGTATCCCTTGATTTAATGGGATTAAAAGCATTAAATATAATTAGATTTGAAATAAAGCCATAAGACTTGTCAATGCAACAAAGAGTTGTATATGGGACTTGATTTTCCTTGGAGCCCCATTGACAGGATGCTAAGCTGTCTTCCCTCTAGGTTAAATGAATCCTGCAAGGTACAAGGTGCTCCAATTCTGACTGCAAAGAACATTTGTAATCATATACAATTAAACAATTAAAGCAAATATGATTATCCTTGTGCATAAATTTCATACTGGGTTTTCAAACACTGGAGGCACTGAGATCATTGCCTTGGATGCAGGGCAAGAGACAAGTTCCACAATCCCCCAGCAAGCAAGCAGACATGCATCTGCCAAAGAGGACAAGTCCATGCAGAAAGAATATGTCACATTGCCAACTCTCCTGTGTCGACCAGACGGAGGCACGCTGCCTCCCACTTCTTCCTCTCATCTCAGCGTCCAGCCCAGCCCCAGCCAGCCCCTGCAGAGGGTTCTCGCCGTTGCTTTGTGCTTTGTACAGCCATTTACAGCAGGACAAAACAGACATAAACCAAGTGTATCTAATCAGGATGGCAAGACTAGGATCAAAATTACCTCAGAAACTGACTGTTTAAAATTAGGCTGGCCCAGAGCACTGGTAAATGTACAACAGGGACTTCCCTTATGCTGACAGAAATACGAACTGCGTGATGGAACAGGTGTTTTCAACGGCCAGCATTTCCATGCAGAAAGGCAACACAGACGGGTCTCATTAGACAGTAGCTAGGTTTACTGAGGAATGTGACTTTTCCCACCCAATGCTGAATGAGTGGCCCAGGGGAAATGTGATATCTAGAGGACACCAAGAGCAGCACAGTTCTTAACTCATCCACCACAATAATGGCACTAATTTGAGAATAAGTGAGCATAAAGCTGATAATAGTTGTCTGTAAAGAACCATGTAAGATGATATCAGACAATTCTAAGTGACCATGGAGGAATGTATCTAGAAGCCAGGACACAAAATGAGTGAAGCATGAAGAGGGTGTTGAAAATGAATCACTGAGAGAGATAGGAACAGCAGAACAAATAGTGCAGTCCCTCTTCCGAGCAGCCCTCGCAGCACCAAGCTCCTAACTCACAGCAACTGTGCTCTTCCACTTTAGTTTTAGCCGTGTTTGTACAATACAAACTCAAGTCCTTATATACATGAGTATCATAAGTCCATCCACTTAACCTCAGGTGTATCATGTGTATGGTCAGAAAGCACAACTTCCCAGACAAAAGTTAAAAAAAATAATTCAAGCAATAATTCACTAAAATATGATAATATCTTATTTCTTTGATGGCTCAACTAATGTAACGTGCCCTCTTGCAAGACAGCAGGTACTAACAACTGAAGAAAAATTGCCTGCAAAAGAAACGATGCTTTGTATTTCCAACTATAACCACCTTTTAACCGTGCATTAGAATCTTGGATCTACTTCTTTCTTTGCTTGTTCTTCAGTACGCATTCCAATGCACCTGACAACTGAAGGAAGGACAGTACTGTCCAGCCATTGTGTGGGCAGATGTTGTGTAAATTTCCACAAAAGATTCTGCCAAGCCTCCCTCTTACACAGACCTCTGACACCTGCATTATTTGGAAGGATTACTTTTTATATCAGTGAACTTTCCCAGGGACTAAGACAAGATGAGCAACCAAGAACCTAGCTGCAAAGCAATCCTGCAGAGTACAGAGGGCTGTAATTATACTTCCCTCCTTAAGGAAGGAAACTGGTTGCAGAGGAATCCTGCAGAGCAGACAGAGATGCAATCATCCTTCCCTACTTAAGGAAGATGCAGCAGTCCCATGTTCCAGGGAAGACAAACGTGGCTTACTTCATGCATTCCCTAAAAAATTTAAGATTAATGAAACTTTTTTAAGTATCCTGTCTACAGTCACTTAAAACCAAAATAAAATCCAAAAGGACTGCAGGAATAGGCTGTGTTGTAATTGAAATTGCCTTTAATATAAACTGCAAACTTGGCATTTCTGTTCATAAAAGAACGATCAGTAAGTCCACCACCACCACCGGCTGTTACATGCCAAATGTTTAACATCCCAGTAGCATGCCTTTGACACCTGCAGAGAAATTACATCAAATCTGTAGCAGCAGTATTAGGTAATGCACCAGAGTTCAATGTTCAAAACATCCTGTTCTTTACATAGCCTCGTCTTACACAAAAGCGGTTAAAAATAACAGAGCTTGTTCAAGCGCCAGATTTACAAGCTCGTGCTCCTAGACTTTGTAAGGCTCATCTTGCAAGGTTGCTTTGTTTTACCTGTGGGCTGGGAAAGGGGAGGCAGGAGACAGCACAAGAGGGAAGAAAGCTTTGTGAATGATGGTTTCAAGCTTTCAGGAAAAAAAAAAATGAAAGAACCTCGACCACTCTGCTTTTATGACAATTAATTTACTTTTCTGAAAAGTAAAATGAATAAGAAGTGAAATTCGTAAGAAGTGAGTAACAGAATAAGCATCCTGTAGCTGGACGGCAGATAGATTAAAGTCATAGGTTATTTATATTTGTAGTTTGAGATCTGGAGGCTTGGATCAGCTAATTAGTAAGACAGATGCCATTTGCAAAACTTGGATGATGATCCTGATGCAGATTTTGAGCTCATCAATCTTTTGGAATGTTTAGAGGAGAGGAAGCTTGGCTCTTCTCTCAAATTTCACACTAGAAGGCTCTAGCTGGATTCAGTGCTGAAAGAAAAAATAGGGAAGAAAAAAAAAAAGGCTCTGTGTAGGCTTCTACAGCCTTGCTCTGGAACATGTACATTGAAATAACCTCAGTGTTCCTGTTACAAAACTATGTGAGTAATAAGCCCTCTCCTTATTGGGATCTCAGGTTCCTGTTTTGAGGGAAATCTGAGCAGAAAAATGCAATCCACCAGTGCCTTTCTGTTCTGGTCACATCCATAAGTCCTATGACTAATCTCTTTGCAGTCAAGACTCAAAGCTATAATTGATCACTTTATTCTTATTGCCACATGCTCTTGAGAGCTTTTTGGTTACTCATTCTGTTTATGAAATGCTCATTTTCACTGGGAAGCAACATACTGACAGTGTGTTGGACTGGGAATAAAGGGACCTGGCTCAGCACATCAGTGAAGTCTGCTGCCAGCTCCTGGCCTTTGTCACAGATGCATTTCTTAGACACAGATCATATTTTCAGTTATCAAGTCCAAAAACTGTAAAGATCTTCACTATTGCTTAATAAGTTGCTTTGAGATCACAGGTGAAAAGCACCAGGAAAAAATAACAGAAATTTGTACAAAAAAATAACCAATGCTGCAGAATGAAGCACCAGAGCACCAACACGCTGAATTTCACGCTTGAAGAGTCTTCAGTTTCTACCAGAATGGATTTGCACCCAGCCATTTTGCCCAAACACCTACGTACAGTCTATTTGTAATGTATCCCTCATAAAGCTCTTCCTCTGGCTTCCTGTGAGTAGGAATATTGCAAAACTGCACAGAGGAAGTGGAAGTTTAAAAGCTTTGCAGAGGCCAGATGGAAAATGTGATAGGAAACTGAAAAACAAACATTTTGTGTTTTCATAGATATTAATGACACTTAACAAAGGTTAACTTCCACTCATATCTTTCCCTCAATTTTTTTGCCCAGAAATTTGAATTCTTACACTAACACGGTAAGAGCTTCTACTAATAACAACAGTAAGAGTCTGGTAAATGTTTTATTATCAAAGGCAGCAAAAAGTCTTATTTTACGTGCAGGAAATAAGCCAGAATCAATACAGATATAACCTGCTGCCTTTATTAAAACACTGGAACAAGACTTCTCAATTAATTTTTGCCAAAATGCGGTTCCCTTTACTGGGGTTCTCTGGGTGATTTTTACCAAGGTTTTCTCTGCAGGAAATAGTGGACAAACTCCAGATCTCTGAAAGAATGACAAAATGGTATGAAACACAGGGTCTCCCAGAAGAATGCTAAGGACTTCATCTCTCATGGACCTGGGAAAGACCAAACAAAATTTACACACAGCCTGAACCCAGCCTGGGGTCTGGCATTTGAATAATCCTGGAGTACTTTCAGTTCATCTCATTCCATCTTAGTAGCTGCTTTAGTTTTTAAAGGGGGATAAGCTCAAAAGATCTTAGTTAGGCCCCTGTTAAATCATCTGATTTTCAAATTCTTAGTGTTCACCAGCACACATGAAAATCAAAATACCTGTTCTGTAAATTGTGAAATAAAATTTTGAACATTTTGAAACTGTAAAATCAAATTCTTCTGCATGTTTCATCTTTTGTTGCTACTGGCCACTAAAGATTGATATTGCCCTGTAACTCCTTGCTGATTAACACATTCCTCTGGATGCCTAATTTGTGAGAGATTTACACTGTGCAAACATTATTTACAGAGAGCACTCGATTCTCTCTAAATCAATTAGATATGCCTTTTCAGACACATTTTCTGTTGGAGACTGTCAGAAGAGGCTTTTTCTTTTTTTACCTGCAAAGGGGATTCCAAAGCAACATCACCTCTGAGAAGCAACAGGACAGCTTGGAAATAAAATGATCCTGCCAGTGCAGCCTCCTGTATAATTGAAATGCAATTTAAGGGGTCTTCAGAGGAATGTCTCCAACTCTGGAGGAGGCCAATCAGCAATCTGACCTCCAATAAAGACAACAGAAGGAAGCTCCCTTTGAAAGATAAACTTTTTTTCTTTGAAAAGCATTCTTAGGTGCTGTCTGCTGATACAGTGCAGACATATCTCCTGAGGTCCAGACAAGTCTGTGTTACTGATTATGCCAATATACCTCATGCAGTTCTCACTGCCCTATCTAAGAATGGGAAAAGTCAAGGAGAGCAAGTGAAAAGCAAAACAGGACCTTACCTAATGCAGAGGTTTACCATTAGAACCGTTCTAAATGCAGCCAGAGCATATAAATGAAGTTTATGAATTTTACTGTTTTATTGCTCTCTGGAAACGATGAGACCGTCAACAAAAAACTGGCCAAATGTGTCTATAAGCCTGGTGGATACGTGCACAAACAGGTAATTGTATTTGCAATTATGCATTGTGTGTGTAAAATGAGCATCTGTACATGAGTTCACGATGTTCAACAAAGGCAAATACTAAGTCCTGCATCTGGCATAGTCTAGAGGCCAACTGATTAGAAAGCAGCTTTGCAAAAAGGAGCTGAGGGTCCTGGAGGACTGACTGAACATGAGTCAGCAGTGTGCCTTTGCAGTGTTAAAAGCTAACCTCATACTGGGCTGTTTTATTAAGAAAATAGCCAGCAAGTCAAGGAAGTGATTATTCCTCTCTATTCAGCACTTGTGAGACCACATCTGGAACACTGCATCCAATTCTGGGACATTTAGAAACTGGAGTAAGTAAAGCTGAGGGCCACCAAGGCAGACAAAGGGCTGAAGTGTGTGACTTGAGAAGACAGCTGAGCGAGCTGGGCTGGTTTGGCCTGGAAAAGGCAGAGCCGAAGGAGAGGGTCTCACCAGCATTGTCACCTACCTAATGGGTGGCCACAGACAGACAGTTCTTGGAAGCGTGCATCAAAAGGTTGAGAGGCAATGGATGCATGTCACAGCAAGGTAAATTCCAACTACATACAAGGGGAAAAAAAGATCAAAAAGTGTAAAAGGCTGCCCAGAGAGGGTGTGGAATCCTCTCTTTAGAGACATTCAGTACTTGATGGGAACGGTCCTGAGCGATATGCTTCAACTTTGAAGTTAGCAATGTTTTGAGCAAGTGATTGGACTAGAGGAGCTCCAAAGGTCACCTCTAACCTAAATTATGAGTTTATATATGATGAGTTTATATTAGTACACAAAGGTTCACCTGTTTCCATGGCTAGCTGGTCTTCCATCTCACATCAGAAACAGAGTGAGTGCATTCCTTGCAAGTTTACAATTTGTGGAACAAAGGGACCCAACGCTGGGGCAGAGTAGGACTAAAGAAGACCTGGAGTCAAGCCAACCAGCATGCCTCAAGCAAGCCAGAGCAGTGCAATGAACTAACCAAATCCATCCAAACATACAGCAAAAATTCCCATGACTCAACCGCCTCCATAGCCTGTCAGCTCTACCTCCCACCCCCACTATCTAACACTGGAGCCCAAACTGCTGGATGCTTCAATCCAAACATTGTGGTTGTACAGGCCCCCTCCAAGCCCAAGGCCCAGATCCATGAATCCTGCCTTAATCCACTCCTGAGAACATGTGTATTTTTTGGTCAGAATTTCAGTTGTCTATATTTGGAAAGTCTCACCCACAGCCTTTAGCTGACTAAAGGAAGCCAAAGAAAATGCAAGATGTAGTGGTTACCGAAGCTGAAATCCTCCCTGAATATGACCGTTCGTTCTGCATTTGTGCGCTGTATATGTGCCTACCAAACCTCTAGGAACTCAGCCTGTTCCTTATTTCATTAGGGAAGGGACGAGAAAGAGTCCATTTCTACAGAATTCCCCAGATATAATCTGCTGCAGAGTACATCATTAATAACGGATCTTTCTATTTATTTGTTTCACCCAGAGCAGCTGGTCAGCTGTATCTCTCTGGGGCCTGTCAACTAATATATATTATTTCATAAGCTGAGAATTTTTGAATAATACTGTCTTGTCCCTTCCATTTGTATTACATTACATGGGAGTAAGGAAGCGTATTTGCATTATACTGTAGAAACTCGAGGGGAAGCAATATCTACAAAGCATTAGGAAAGTATTGAGCAGAACTGAGGATTATTGAAATGCTGATAAACTTTTGTATAAGAGGTTATGCTTCATAATGGTTAAGGAGGAGGCTCAGAATAAATCTGTATCATGTTCATGTGAGGTAGAACTAGTGAATGACAACCAAGGAACATGTATTAAAAGCAACAATCAGCTTTTTTTTTTTTTTCTACAGATCTCAAAGCACTGAAGTGCCACTGAACTCAGTAGGAATCTATTACTGATTTCAGTGAAAAATGCTGGCCCGCTAGCCTCATTTTCACAGTTGGAGAAAATGAGACACAAAAACGTTAAATCAGTTGCAGGATATTACCCAGCAAATGGCAGAGCTGGGAATAGTACTCAGCTCCCCTGGAGGCCGGTCCGTGCATCATCCACTGCACCACTTCCTCATACTAGAAGGCAGCAACAGAGCACAAATTTCAGGGATTTTGTTTAATGAGAATGGGAGATGGAGAGATCTGGAGGCTCACCTCTAAAGTAAAGGAATGCCAGGCTTGTTTGACTGTTATATCCAAGGTGCAACTGCTGACACTAAAATACAAACCATGTCTGCGCATATGCAGGCTATTAAGGGAAGAGTAAGAGAATCAGGAAGGATCACAAGGAGAAAAAAAATAATGCAATTTATTTTAAAAACAAACACAGCAATGCAGATCTGTACACTCTGAGTCAGGACACAAGTTTGCAAATCATAATCAAATGTGATTTATTGTTTCTGCTAAAGTGGCTCAATCAGCTAGTTGGTTAATGTGAAAGGAATACAAGGCAGGGGTCTTCCTTTATAATCAGATGCCTTCCAATCCTGGTTTTCACAGATTACTTCTCTTCATCTTGAGATGGGTGATATCAGGCTCTTGAATAGAAGACATGACTCCCTGGTGCTGACACTGCTTCGGAGCAGACCCATCGCCTGTATGGCTGACAGCTGCACTTACTCACTTGTGAATCCCTGTGCAGTGCATTTTTTCCAGGTTTCAAATCATTTTACAAAGCTGACTGATACATGTCATTATTGTGAAAAGGAAGGTAGCAGTCATGGCCAAGACTATCTGAGATGGTTGCTAATTTCAAGTGATTTAAATCAAAGGACACTGTAAATATTTAACATGTTACCCTAAGTGAAGGCAGTGTGTGAATGGCAAAGCAGCAAGAATAGGATTCATATCTTACAGTCCAGCAGCCTTTCAGATGGACCACGCCATGATTCAGGGGCAGAAAATCCCCTCTCCAATTCTCTTTAAGCCATCTGACTTTGTTACTTTAATACAAACCAACTGCATAATTTAGCTTTATGACTGCTGGTGTGAAATAAATATTACTGAAGCTTCAGACTTTGAACATTTCAATTTTTTCCTCTGATTTTAATCTTTGAAATCTTGTAAATAAACTTGTAACTTTGACATTACAATCCTTCAGCGAACACTTTCTTCTTAATGACATATTACTCATTACACTGTTCCCACCTACCAGAAGCTTCACTTCTGGACTGGTTTTGTCTTTTATTGTTTTGGGGTTTTTTAAAAAAAATGCCATTATGCAGCTGTGTAATATATGACAATAGAGGGTGATAAATACTGCACAGCTGAACCTGAAAACAAGTTGAGTTAATGGAATGAAGTGAAGGTGATGACACTTTTTTTTTTTTTTACACAGAAAGTCATGAGATATTTTAAACAATATGTTTTACACAAACACAAAAAAGAAATCCTTCATTTTTCCCTAAAGACTGTCTGGTGCAAAATTCATTCCCACTGGAGAACACACATACGAAAAATAAATCCTGACCTGTATTTAATGATTTCATGAATTCACACAAAGTGGGATAACATTTATGTTTCTAAAATCCAGGTGAAGTACCAGTCCTCCATTCTGCTGTTAAAACCCTCTCTGTTGCTGGTGGCTGCTAGAAATTAAAGAGTTAAAACGGAGACCACTGAAAAAGAATAAAGCATATGTTATATGCAGCACGTTACTTGCTCACTGGGCTTCCCATGGGCCAGTGAAGGTTGGGAACCACTTCTGTAAAGGAAATGTATATGGTGTCAAGTTATAGACAGTCCTGTGTGTTAGCTCCATCTCTGCAACTGATTAGCCCCAGAATGACTTTGGCCTCACATCGTTTCTTACAAACATTATTTAGTCAGGCTTCAAAACTTAAGTAGGCAACACTGTTATTCCCAGTTTACAGATGAGTTGTAAGTGCAGCAGGGCTAACAGCTACTGCAAGGGGACACATTAAATGATCATCAGGAGCTGGAATAAAATTCAATTTCCCAACCCTTGCCCACTCAACCATAATGTCCACAGTCTAAACCACTTAGGTGAAAAAAAAAAAAAAAAATTAAGCTCCTTCACTGAAACCATGTCCCCTGAAATCGTTTCTGATGCCTAAGTAAGCACTGTAATTTTTAGAGCTACTATGCACCTGCAGCTTCCAAATAGTTTCCAAAGGTCACCTACCTATCCTAATTTTTCCAAGCCTCAGCTTTTTAAGTCTTTCAAAACATGGAAAGAATAGCTATCTGTCTCCTAGTCTTCCTGCCCAGAGGTCAATGAGAGACTTTTCTTTTACTTCAGTGGCTGTAAGACTTCCCTCCCATATTCTTTTGCTTCAGTTTTGGAGAGCAATTGTCTCAGGCTGGGTAAATGTCTGCTTCAAGAGAAACTGTTCCATTGAGAATCACTATCTAACCGTTACCACCCATGCACCACACAATACAAACAGTAAAAATGACGAGCAAATAAAACAGCATAAAAATAAAGAATAAGAAAACAGCAGAATCATCCTAACAGCAATGGCTGGAAACTCATCTTGGAAGGCTTAGCTGTTCCTGTGGCACAGAAGCTAGGAGGGATTGTTCTATGCTGCAATGGTGTTGCCCAAGAACCCATTCTGTCTAAACTAACAGAGCTGGCCGAATTATCCTGCTTTGTGTTCTCTTTTAATTAATTGTTTAGTTTAAAGAGGATAAAAAAGGCTGGCTGGGATCCAAGCTCAATTGCCTGCTGCTTTGACAGAAGAAAGTACTGATCAGAATATTTCTCTGCAGAATGAAATGTGTATCTCCTGGGCTTTCAGCAATAGCAAAACAAGTTTACATTTCTGTCTCTAATATGATTCTGTCCTCTAAGTCATTAACAGTTCCATGATCCCTTCTCTTATTCCTGCCCTCTTTATCTTATTTATTGAAACTTGTAATATAAACAGAATTTCTTCACCTACTGTTTTTTTTGAATTGTTGATTGTCTGGAAAACGGCACTAGCGGAGGGTTTCAGGGCATTTCCTCCGCATAGCAGTGGTGCTTCTGTGGCATGTGGGTACTGTCAGACACCAGCCATCATTTAGGGCCATCAGAGGCAACTTGGGGAGCAAGAGACTGGACCAGTGTAAATGAGCACAGCACAAAGTGACCTCAGGAGCATCGGGCAGATTGGCCCAAGGCTGAGGATCTGGCCATGTGACAGTTTCCAGCTAAAATCACATTCTTCCCCCACCACACGCTGGAAAATTAGAGACTGCAGATCTTTCTAAACATGCTTATGGATGTAGAAAACCCTTTCATAAGGTGGGGGAAGAGGTTTCTTCTGAAAGGCAGCATAGGACGGGATTGGAAGTGCCAGCACTTTTGCCCCCTCATTGTCACATTCCTTTCCCAGGCCCGGCCGATGAGGCGGTCTGCGAGCCGCGCTGGCTGGGAAGGATCGCATTGCTGAACAGGGACGGGAAAGGGAATGTGGTTTCCTGAAAGGTTTCCAGCAAGTACATGGGAATGGAGCTCTTGAAAGAGACATGGAGCTGGAAGCACTTCCCTTCTGAGAAACACTTCCAATCCACTCCCCGGGCCAAATGTAATAACAGTTCTGACATTATTATTACAACGGGGGAAAAAGTCATTCTTCCAGCTCGTTGCTGTGATTTCTCCATTTTGAAGACAAACCTTCTTTGAGACTTGGAAGTCATGTGGTTTAACATGCAAGCCTGCTCACAAGGGATGCTTCTTAGGCACATCTCTACCAGCACCTATCACCAAGTCTTTCTGGAGATGCCAGAAATGCCAGACAAAAAAGAGTCCCTCCTTCTATCTCTTTTCATTTTATGTGGAATATATTCCCACAAATTGTCTGCAGTATATGGCAAGCTTTTTCCTACTGTCAGTCATGAGCCAATATCCAGATATGAGGGAAAATTCTGTGCGAAAACCAGCTATTTTACCATTTGATACAGCAAATTTTAAGTTTGGTAGGATCCTTCTACAGCTGCAAACTCTCTCCTTTTCCCCACGTAATGCACTACACTGCACAACAAATTAAGATAAATCATTTGAAACATCTCTCTGAACAAGGCTATCGGAGAATACGAAAACAGGTCCTTACAAGTGAACACTAATGGAGTCATGCTCAGTATTCAGACTATCACTAGGAGGCTTAGGAAATAACATACGAAGGAAGAAATGAAGAAGCAAAAGCAGCAAGGGACCCAATTTCTGTTTTACCGTCCAGGAATATGCTGGAATGTGCACAGAAGAGTTACAAAACAAGCGCTGTTGACAGTACAAAGGGGAAAACAAAGCCATTAGAAACAGTATAAATTGTACTGGCATGAGCAACATTTCTCCCAAGACTTTGTTCCAAAAAAAAATAGGGGGTGGCATTAATTCAGTAACCTCCATTTCTAAATAGATTTAGTTAAATTGGTACAATTTTTGTTTAGATAAGGCCTCAGACTCACTGACTCTCTGGAACCCCCTCTTAGTCTTACCTCTAACCACTTTTTCCAGCCCATGGCAGGGAAAAATGTACCACAGGAGGCAAAGCCAAACACCAGTAGTATCGTAACAGCCTCAACCAAGAGTGTCTCAGCAAACACGGGGCCAGAATCCACCCCTGCTCACAGTGAGCAATTCATTTGATTGGGACTACTTAAAGAAGTAGCTTTTAAGCTGCCAGCTTACTGACACCTGACAGCCATCAGCCTGCAGTGCCTAAGCTGCTATAAAACATGAGTCAGTCAATGAATTACATGATTTTTTGGAAAATAAGAGTCATTTAGAACATTCTATTCACATTTCTGTGTATGGATCATTTAACCTCGTGGGTGTTTTGTTTGTGGGATTTTTTTTTTTCATTTTAACTAAGCATATAAAAGGACTAAGAACACAAGACTTCTTACCAGTATCAGGAAAAAATGACCATTTTTTACAGAGTTATGTTCATATTCTAAGTAACGGCAGGAAGATCTTTTCACTTTTGAGAAAATATAGATTTAATAATGTAACCCAAAACTGTCAGCATACTTTTCTTAAAATTCAAAATACAGGATTTCAAACAGTGGATGGCTAATTCTAGCTGATGTTAAAAGTTCAGGTAACAATTGAGAAAGCCGTTTCTGTAGTATTTCTGGGTTTGTAGCTAACTCAAACATCCATACACTTCACAGCCTCATTTCCACGAAAAAAAACTTAGGAAATAAATACACTAGACTTTGGACGAGTGTTTCTTCTTTCAGTTTGATTCTTTCAGACAAGAAATCAAAGATTCATAAAATACCACTAAAAACACCAAGTAGCAACAAAACTCTTAAAGGCCAAAGAATTAAGCTGCAACCAATTGATGAATCGGCTGTACAAATATGTCTGAGAACACACGTTCTTGCAGACAGAGGTAGGTGGATATGAGGCATCTAAATCCAAAACAGTGACAAAACCCCCTGTCTGATCCTGAGGATGGCTAAAGTCGCTGGAACCCTTCTTCCTTTACATGAAGCACACCAGTTTGCAGGAGATTACTTCTACAAAAGTGCAAGATTGGTGTAATCTGGATTGATAAACGCCTCGACTCCTGAATACAGTCATGCTTTAGAAACAAGGTGTTTCTCAGTTTCTTCAAGGAAACAAATTCAAGGGGTGCTTTCAGAACAAGCTCAGCATACACTGATAAACTGAGGTCTCCACAAAGAGCCAGTTGTGTATTCTGTGTTTCAGTGCAGTGTCACTGACATCTCTGCCCTTCTCATTCACCACCAGGTTAATAATATACAAACTTAGACCTAGAAACGGCTCCCTCCCGACAGAGCACCATAAGCACTAAGCAACAGAGTCGCACTGGTTTTTGCTCACTCTCATTTAGTGAATCTTGTGGTCCTTGCAAGCAGCTGACAGTGGCACAAGTGAGAAACTAGTCCAGATTTTCCTGTCTCACACCTAGTAGAAAAACACCTTTTTAGGGAGGAAGCCTAAAAAGAGAATTTGATTCCTTCTTCCCACTCCATATAGGCTACAGAGAAGGCAGAGTCCACATCTCCCTCACCCAGACAACCACTGTAACCTGCACGGTTTCCCTCTGGTTACACTGTGGAAGAGCAGTTGACTGCTTGCTGTTGCACACTTCAAAGAGAACACTGGGTTCTGGATCATGGCTAGATAGAGGAATCTTCCCGCAAACCCTGCTGAGGCTTGGCGATGGCTATGACTTCAGGCACATCCCAGCTAAAGTTCAGTGCTCCCTCCTGGCTCGCTCTAGACAGCTGGCTATTCAGTGTGAGGATTTTGCGACTCATCTTTATGAATCACCACTTTTTGGTGTACTGTCTAGTGTACTTTGATGGTTTCCCATCTGGTGAGAAGATTGTTGAGCTCATCAGACATAGCATTCATTAACAGTGTGACAGTGACAAACTGTTCTGGAGCAGTACGTCCTCTTCACATTTGCCTTGCTTTGTGACTGACTCTTTTCCTGATGAAAAGGCACTGGAACAGCACGTTACTAGCATCCTTTGTTTTATTAGTATGACGGTCCTCATGTACGTCAACAAGAGATTTACATGGCAGGCCAGCATGGGACTGACATTCTGAATCACCAGCAGCCCCATCTGGTTCTTGCAGGGTCTCATAAAACCAGCATGTGTGCCCATAAACTCAGAAATGCCATCAGCGCCATGGAGGAAGTTGCCACTCAGGCGGAGTTACCTTCATGTGATCTTCAGGGCTGCGGAGCTGAATGTCATTTTTATCAGACCAGGCTCAAAAATTCTGACAGTGCAGCATGCACACAAATCAGAGGAAGAGAACCTAGAGGGCAAGCCATCAATAATCATAAAGTGCAAGATTAAGTGTCCAAGCAGCAACTAATTTAACCAAGTTTAGGCAATTAAGGTCTTTGATCTTGTATTTGAGTATTTCCTAACTTCCTCTATAGTTCTGCTTCAACTCCCATCACGCTTTTCAGCAAATACTCCATACAGGCCTCACTGTTCTCCATCCCTGAGCTTGACACTGTGCTCCGTGGTGAATTAATGTGGTGTCCCTGCTGGGTGTGCTGGGCCTGCCACTCCAATTAAGAAAAAGGGAGATGAGATAATGCAGCCACCAAACCTAACAGAAAACTGGCTGGAATGATTCTGAAATGCTCCTGCCGTCTGCACTGCTCCCTGCCAAGTCTCTCCACCCTCCGTTGTCATTTTCTCCTCTCTTTTGTAAGAGGAAATGGATGCTAAATCAGCAAGTTAGGTTCGCTCCCTAACATAACAATTACTAACAATACACCTTTTCCCCTTCGTTATAAATGACTTCAGTGTTTAATTCAGCCAAATGAGAAGACAGGCATCACTTATACACACTGTCTCCATCCTTTTGTGTAAGACCAGGACTAGCTGCATTCACAAGCCTAGAGATGTGCCAAACAACAGCTTTTTCCTTCCACCCTGGCAGCATCCATAGTTCTCCTTCTGCCACTACCTCTCTTCATCCCCAGGAAACCAGAACCCCAGGAAACAAACTGTTGCAGACAGAGGAAAGAGGAGGCTCCAGTCATTCCAGATGCTGAAGACTAGAGCTTAACCTCCAGCTATTACACTGATATTTTTTTTTTCTGTGAGGTTGGCCAAAAAAAATATTTAGCACTATTTCCTACTTATACACCAAACTCCATTTGAGTTAAAAGTATAAATACCTTTGGAGACCCCGTCCTTAGTTTCTTCAGCTATATAAAGCATGCCCTGCTAGGTCACTCCAACAGCAGTGGAGCACACCATTGCACCATCACCTACAGCACCCTTAGGCACAACATCAGTCCCAAAAACCAGTGACATCCCTGATAAACCCTTTCTAGTGCTTTGCACTATACCCATCCCATCTGCACCATGCCTACCTCACAGCCCTAACACATGCCACTACCTGACTCACAGAACTATTTGATATCCCTGTGGCACAGGGTGACCCAGGGGGCATGAACGGAAAATGTGAGCCAAGGGAATGTGTGGGTCAGTCACCTTCCAGACTCCCTCCCCAGCCTAATGATACCCCTACTAGGCAGCTCACGTAGGAGAGAGGAGGTAATACCTGCCTCCATAGGCTTCATGTGCCCTAATGTCTGCATGGAAAAGGGCTGTTCTTTCTCAAAGACACTGTACTGTGTTGCACAAGCAGGACCTATAGGTATTTGCCTTGTCTCTTTTTTTCTTGACAAGAGAAACAGCCTCCCAGCCCATCCTGATCTGCTTTGCAGCCAGACAGCTCACAGGGAGTCTAGCTTACACCACCAAAATCCTGATATGTCAACTTTGCAAAAGATAGGAAACATCAAGAGAAGACTGGCCATGGCTCTGCACAGATGTCCTGTCAAATCTCTGTGCCAACAGCATTTTGCTCAAAGTCTTGCACAACACACTCAAGAAGAACACTTGCTCTCCATTCTTCCTGGGCAACCTCCAAATCAAAAGCAAGGAGTGACCATTCAGGCTCTTGGGCAGATGACCTGGAGGGGATAGCACAGAGGTCCTCCTAAACCCACCCACTGACAGAAGAGGAAGGAAAAAGGGATGCCCTACTCTGTCCTGCCTTGTGAGGACTTGTTTGCTACAAGGCTTTGTGCAGAGGAGCCACCTCGGTGGCTGTGGGGCTGCCTGCAGGACACAGGAGAAACCGCAGAAGGGCTGTCAGGAATTTGCCACACAGGTCAACACGGATCTCCAGCTCCTGACAGCCCTCCCAGCTGTTTCACTCCAAATCTGATTGCTTGGAACTTGTCAGCAGGCTGAAAATCACACAGCCTAGGGACACCACGTGACACGGATGTGTTAGTGCGTGCATAGTGTGGGCCCTAACTGACATCATCGTAATTACCTATAAGAACTGAATACCTATACAAATTAGGAACATTTGGGGCATAATTACCTACTTGGAATAGATCATGAGAGCATGTTTTTCTGAGGACCCAACTCTCAGGTGAATACAAACATTGCGGACACTGGTGTGTCCCTGGTTTGTTTGGATTTCAGGTCCTATGCTTCCGATTAATTTCAGAATTTAGTCAAATTTAAAGGCCATTGTTCTGCCCAGTCCATTTGAGAGAGCAAGTCTGAGGTTCACAGCTGACCACATTGTCTTTCCATGCATACTGTGTAATTTTAACTTGCTCTTGACTTGCTCTGTTGTAGATTCTATTATGAAAAATGGATGGTCATTATTAATGATTTATTAGAATAGTAAACATTGAAGGTCAGTTCCACAAATGTGATCAGTGCAGCTGTGCTGAAGTCCTTGAATGACCACTAATTTACACCATTGGGTTGTCTTGTAGTATCAAGAGTTTTTAAAAGCTTTATTTTACTTTTATTTCTGTCTGGATGAACTGGTGTGAGGTGGGAGCAGTGTCACGGCTCTTTGGTAAGACTCTCTCAGCTTCATATCTGTTCTCATGAAGCTTCCAGTTCTTGCAAACTCAGACATTTAGTTACTGTGGTTTCAAAACGCACCTCAGCCTATAGATGCTCAGCTGAAGAAACCACCAATTCCAATCCTCCAGTAGCTCACCTATCATCGCCATTGTAAACCAACCAGCCTTTCCTCCACCAGCAGCCTAAATTCCCCGAAGCACTGTTTCCAGATGGGGAAACTGCCTTCACAGACACCTGTTACATCTCATAATATCAGACAGCACAACGTCTGTAATTGTACCTCAGACTCATCCTACAACTTTGTGAGTCACACTACATGTTTCATGTACCCAGTGAACTAAAGCAAACAAACAGGAACTATTGGTATTCTTCTTATTTATGCCAGGGCTTATAATAAACCCCTTTGGAAACACTTCCGAACAGGTAGCAGCCGGCACACAAGTTTTGCCAAGGATTTAAACTAGTCTTTACCTGTTGCAGCTGTTGGGAAATTTCTAGCTGTTGCTAGAAGTGTACTTGTACCTGCATGCTGGGATTGGGAGTGTGAGCAGGTGTTTGCAAACCACAGCTATATTGCTAACCATGCTTACTGTCTCAAACTCAATACTAATCATACGAGCAACATCTGGTACCTGAAATACCCTGCTGCAAAGATTTTCATTCAATTTGTTTTACAGCAGTGATCAGAACTGCTCTAAGCCTCTCCAGCTAATTTCTGCGTACAGCACGATGCTCCTTACCCTGAAGGCACTTTAAAATTTGAGCCCTTTCACTATTTTTCCTGCTGTCAGCCAGGACAGCAAAAGAAGAGGTGGCATGCAGGCTGAAAAGCGTAGCAGTCCTCAATCAGCCCTTTGTCTTTCATGACCAGCTTTTTATCCAGGGGCAACAGTCTTTTTCCATTACCAGTAAAAATGAACCCCCCAGTAGGGGTGATGAAGAAACAATAAAACTAATCATTAAGCAGGCCTGCTGAGAAGTGAATTCCAGTCCCAGGTCAGATCTAATTGCATTCTGACACTGAAGCAATGGCCTGGTCATTTATATTAGCAATGTCATGTTTCTTTTTATTTATTTGTCTCCATTCTGCTCTCTGTCCCCATAAAGAAAGAAATATAAACACGTAGATCGATGAAAATATGTACATAGAGATCAAAATACACATCAAAATACACATACTGTCCTGTGGTGCACTTTGGAATTTTTTTAAATACTCTTTTCAGCCAAGATCAATTGTGGATAAAGTAAAAACAAATACAGCATTTTGTAAAATTTTGAGCCACTGTAAAAGGGAGATTTAGTAAAAATTATAGTAGTGTCATGGCCTATTTATCAAGGTAAACCATGTACACAGGGAAGGAAAGACAAATTTAATCACGCATACAAGCACAGAAGTTATATAGGTGTAGCTACGATTTTTGAAACTAAGGAGATTTAAATACCTACTTTGAATAATTCAACTACTTTCAGGCTTAGTACAGTACAGTACATGCACATGGCATACACACACATCCACAAATATATTCCTGAAAATACAACTATCTTTAGGTCCCTTTCCTTCCTTGCCACCCTCCTTTTACTGCTTTCACCATTAATGAAGTTTTGCCCCGGTCTGCATCCTCAGCCTCCTCCCCCACTGTTTTTTGCCCAGACTCCCAGCCAGCCTCCCAGCCTGAGACTCTTCCTTCAAGAATCTAAACAAGATGCCTTTGCATCTGACCAAACACAATGGGCCTCTCTTCAAAGCCAAGCAACATTTTTCCTATCATTGTTTGCAGGGGAAGAGTCACTCTGCACTCTTTTCAGATATTATGGTCACACAAGCCTTATTAGCTTATGGGTAGATTTGCTGTCAGAAGAGGGTTTGTACAACTAACAAGATTGCTTAATCCCTTCCTAGGTCCCTCAGCATTCGCAACAAGTTTTGTAATTGCTTTTTATACAAAATGCCCTGACCTTGGAAAATCACTTGCAAGCCAGCTCAATCCTCTGGCTTTTTTCCTTTCTTATAGCTTTTATGACCTCTCCTATCTGGATATCAAGCCTTTTCTCAGAAGTATCTCAGTCCAATCCACTTGATGTTATCCAGAACTAAAAGCCCTCAGCATGTGCTTTGGATCCGATCCCTACCTGGCTGCTGCGCTCAGAGGGGCGTTGATCAAATCTGGTAGCAGCAAATCAGGGCCCAGAAAATGTATTTGTAGAACCTGGAGTTGTTCCATCTCCTTGCAAGCAGGCTTTCACAACTCATTTACCGAGGAAAACTTCCTTATCAGGTGAGGATGTGACTAACTTCCACCCAGATTTTATGTTGTGGTTCTTTTGCAAAACACTTGAAAAGATTTTTCCTTTATCGATGGAATCAGCTTTCAAAACTTGTTTTATTGAAAGCCACGGCATGGCACAGTGACAACTTTACCTGGTATTTGCCATGCACTTCTAGGGTCAGCAGCGATACCTGAGCTATGCATGCCCTGGTGGCACAGGAGTGAAGCAGGCTAGGGTAGGTATGCCACGGTTAGTCTTCCGTGTTAAGCTCCACGCCATTACAGTTCTACCAGTATCCAAGGAAGCTAATTTATCAACTCATTCATTCTCAATAGTTTCCAACCTTGTGAGCATTAACCACTGCCAGGGCAGGCACGCATTCCCTGTTGCATTTGTGTGCCCACACTGTCTTTTTTTTAGTTACCTGTGGTGAATGTCTTAAAAGTCACCCACGGCTACCAGGCTGAAAACCCATGCAATGCTCGGGGACACTCCAGCCCTCTCTGTGCAGACCTGCCATGAGAGCCAGGATGGAGCACCTGAGTTCTGCTTCCACCTCTTACCACTGAATTGCTGGACAAATTTGAATAAGTCACATAACTTGTGTCTACATTTCAGGCTTTCATCTGATGTATACAGGGGAGTTCTCTACTTCTCTAGGGTATTCTGTGGCTTAATAAACACTTACAGGGTGAGCTGGATCAATGTGTAACAAGGTGGAAGAGACGGGGACTTGCATCTAGAACTATTAACCTACCAAGGACCTAAATCATATTAAAAGCTGCAGGGATTCTATTTTCAAGAAGGTGAGCATCTAAAGCATACCCAAAACATTACAGACAATACTGAAATGTAATTAAATAGTAAATATTATTATAGTAATAACTTAGCACTTTGCTTTCCAAGACTGAAAAAACATTTTGGTAAATTCTAATTAAGACTCAACTCATGAAACCCAACCTCTTTGCAGTGGATAGCAGTATACATGCAATGGTGTGCAGCAACATGACCCAACAGATTAAAGCAGGAAAGCAAGGCAAATACCACATCCAACCTGTAAATTCAGTAAACAGAAGGATCCCAGGTGGAACTGGGATTAGGGTAACTTGAAGTAAATTAACTCTACTGCCAGAGAAACGATTATGGAACACTTAAGACCAGTAATTATAAATAAGCTTTTTGATATCTTTTCCGAAAAATACTACTTGTATCAGCAGTGTTCCCTACATCCTATTGAGACATGAGTACTGACTCAAGTGAGGATGTGCCACCTACAGAGGAACTACTGCTGACCACAGCGCTTGAGGGCTGCAAGAACTACCCCAGCTCCGCCAAGACGTCAGAACACTGCTCAGCAGTGAGGGCCTCTTGCACAGGGCACTTCACAGGAACCTCTCTCTTCTCAATGTCAAGCTGCCCAGGACCTTTTTCTCCTGTAATCCCACATATTTCGAAATGTGAGCAGAGGTATTTAATTGCAAACAGACTCCATTCCATAACTATAAGCTGCTATTGTATTTTATACCTTGCATAAGTAAACTGCATTCATTTTCACTAATTGTTTTCCCTTAATCTCCATGCCCTTCCCTGACCTTGTTAAAAATATTCAAAACTTTAAATCAATTTCATTTTCCAGCATTTGTCATTAGTGCCATGAGATTACTGTTTTCCTGAAATTGTAAATTATATCTTAAACTCCTTTTCCTTTATACTTTTTAATTTTCTAAAATATAGTTGTACACCAGAAATTGCTTGTTTTTATCCTAAACACACCAGTTAAAACTGCTACATATTATTTATCAGAAATAAAGGAAAAATTGCCATTTCATTATTTTTGTTAAGCATAAAACACATCACATTAATATATCTACACAAGTGTGCCCTGGCATTAAAAGTTCAACCACTCCCAAACTCAAGATTACTTAGGTACTTCAAGCTGTCTGTCAGGGCTTGATTCAAACCTCTTTGAACCCAGAGATAGTAAATTAATTTCTTTTTGCTTTTGTTCCATGGTCTTAAAGGTAGCATCAGAATATTTGGAGATAGTTAGAGCTGAACTTTTACACACAGATAACGTCCAAAGTCTGGGAAAGCCTGGGTTTGGGAATGACAGCCCCAAAATTAATCCACAGAAATGGTCCCATGTAGCTGGAAAAAGCTGGTATTTCCTTATACTCTCTCCAGATCACCTTGCCGCAAAGAAAAGATCACAAGGAAGAGTTTCCATGTGCCATAGAAAATCTGTTTAATTTTGTGGACATCTTACCAGCATCTCCCATACAGAAACACAGGACAGGACCATAACACTAAATTTCAGGTGGGCACGAGGCACAGTGCAGCAATTCTGGTACAACAGCAAAGTACTCCACCCCATTTCACTTGCAGGCTACCAGCTGATACCAGTGGTAGAGTGAGCTCAGTGGAGTCATTTGAGCTTCAAGATACATCACTTAATGGATTATCATCACTCACATATATCACTGAACACCTCTCCTATGACACCTGTGCTTTTAAATAAAACCACCAGGCAGATGGAAGCTGGTAGAACATACCTATGCCTCTTTAGTCAGACCCTCTTCTCCCTCTACTGCTGGATTTAGAAATGTCACATCTAAAATTAATGTCCTCACACAATAATCTCATACATTGTCTCCTCAGCTACCCTGAAGCCCTTGAAAATTCAGACGAACAGTACTGAGGGAAAAAAAGAAAACCAACACATGAGTGGGTTATCCAACACCTATCAGCCCTGAATGTAGAAAAACACCTTTTAAATGTACCAGTAGACAACCAGGAACTTTCTAGGAGCTCTGAGAACAAAGTTACTTATAAAAACTAGATTATAGCCTTCACAATACTTTAAAAATCTATTTTGTAGGACAGCTATTCTGACATTTTCTTGTCATTAATGATTTTTATTAACATTTGTATCAGCTTCAGCTCCATGTTATGGCCTGAATTTCCAGAAGCTCCACTTCATAAGGCTTGTTGAAGCCTACTGCACACAAGAAATGCCCTGGATAAAAATCCTGGTGTCAGGACAGAAGACAAAAAACCTCCTCTCCTCTTCCATCCTCCAAAAGATTTACAGAGACTCAGAATAAGAGCAGATTTTACCAGTAGCTCTCTTACGCAGGAGAAAAACTAATTTAGCAATCCCATTGAACAAATGACAAGTCGTATTGTTTCTGGGAGAGCAGTGAAGGAACAGAGAAACCTTGTCATGCTATGGTTTTTAGGATTATGTTATTCAAGTCCCACACCCTTGCCACCAATTTTTCATGAATCATTCTCCTCTGAAAATGCTATTACTGATCTTATATTGAGACAATGAAATTTGACTTACTCTGTTTCTGTTCAGTTGGCCTTTCAAAGAAGCAACAAAAGAGCACCTAGATGCATTTAAGAAAACAGGAATGTAGTAGGAAGGTTTGTGGAGAACTTATTATGGCTAAGTATGATGAATAAACAGAGGGCAAAAGTTAACAAGTAACTGTGATTTCTTCCAATTCTACTTCTTCTGAGGAAGCAGCAGAGAAAGAGACTTTTCAGCCTCAGTCAGAGAAAACTCAGGTTTCAGTCTCAGCCATCTGTTAGGATCCACCAGCCCAAGTTCACTAGAATACCAAATGCTCCACCCTCAGCAGCTATTACTCCACTGGGGACACCAACACGAAAAAGAAAAAACCTTTTTTGCTCTCCTTACACTAGTTAAGTACTCCTGACCACTTGAATCAGCTATTGCAGGTCTACAGTATTACCAGAATGGGCAAATTTAGAACATGGTCTTGCTTGTACTGAAGGCAACAGTAATTTTGGTGTGAAAGCCCTTTGGGGATCAGCTATGCTCAAAGCAAACCCAGAGGGTGAAGGTCACTAGAAGCAAACTCCAAAACTGACATAAACAGGGATGATGAATAATGAAAAATATGAGGTCTTCAAGCCTAGGTGCTCTGTCAAGATTTACCAGGAAGCAGCCAATGTGCCAAGCATGCCTTACTCCTTGCCCAGCTCCAAGCCTTCATCCCCACTCCGAGAAAGCAAGGTTCCCTCAGGCCCTCCCTGCTGCCAGAGCTCTTGCAACCTCGCTGAAGCTTGCTCCCTCTCCTGCAGCAGCAGGTTATTAAAGGGCCTGTATTCCTCTGCCTGCCCCCACAAACATAAATCCTCATTTTGCATTGCTTCTCCTTTAACACTGAACATAAAAGAATGTACTTTTTATTGGAGTTATCTTTGCCTGGGCTTCTAACAACCCATACTGAACACTCCGTTGTTATGGCCCCTTCTGGATTTGGAGGCATATAAGCTGTTTGTGCTTGGCTGCATACGTTGGTATTTTTATGCTCTTACGTATCTTTATCTGCACAGTATCTCTGAATACACTTAAAACTATTTCAAAAGAACAACCTAAGACTCTACTCAAATAAAACTGTAGGAAGAGCGATGTGTTACACGCCTATTTCCTCATCACTTGAACTTTCACATTCAGCGAGGGCTGGAGTGCTTAGTTTTGGCCATTTGTTTTAATTTGGCCATTACAGTTACGAGGCCGTGCCCCAGGTTTGGCCCTGTGAGGAGGTGGTTTGCTCCAGTTTAAACGGGTATGAGGTATAACATTTTCACATCACAGAAATGCTTCTCTCTCGCCTTCTTTTTTTTTTTTCTTTTTCCTAATGTAAATTTTGCAATGCTAATTCCTTTCATAAGAAACTTAGGGATAAGTGGTGGTTTACAGTTCAACCTTCCCCTGGTACCCATAAATATTTATTGTTTCTTGCCCTGTTTCAAGGCGCAGATGAAATTCATCTTCGGGGAGGGTGGGGGGAGCGGAGAGGGAAAGGATGTGGAGGGGCGAACATCATCTTTAAAGTATAAACGTGAAGAAAACGAAAACAGATGCGTGGAGAGGAAAAGAGAAGCTGGTGGGAACATGGCAGGGCTGGAGTGCATTTTCCCTGGGAGGCGGCCGCGCTGGGAGCCTCCTCGGGACACCCCGCGGGCGGACGGCTCCCCTGCGGACAGCGTCCTGGAGAGGGCGGGAGGCGGGCTGGGAACGGGCCCCGCTCCCCAGCCAGGGCCCCGGCACCATGCCTGCGCTGTCCCCTCTCGAGTCCTTTCCAGACAGGGACGAAAATGTCTCCCGGTCGGAAAGCAGAAGGCCGGCCTAGCGCTGCTCCCTGGCCGACGGCCTCGGCAGGGCTGTGCAGCGGGGCGATGGCACCCGCCCCAGCGGGCACCGCCGTGCGAGGACGGGACTTTGCAGGCCGAGCGGCGGGCGGCAGCAGGGAGGAAGGGGAGGAGGAGGTACCGGGAGGGAGACCGGGAAACTGTAACTCATTGTGGATGGGCTGGACTGGCCGGGGTGGCGAGCGCTCGCAGCCCAGCACATCCATCAACCTGCCGAGCGGCCCGACAGGCTGGAGCCGCGGCTGCTCCCTCTCTCCCCGTGTCAGGCGTGATCCAGCCCAACTGCGCCGGGGCGGCGCGGCCCAGCCAGGCCAGCTCTGGTCAGCGCAAGCCATCGCAGCCCCGGCGGCTGCCCAGCAAGCTGGGCCTCGGCCAGCCGCGCACCCTGGGCTGCCTGCGGGGCTTAGGCCCCTGGCACCCCGGCTCTCACACTGCTTAAAGTGATCCAGAGCCTAATCCCTTCGCAATCCCTGCAGCTGCACCCGAAATTAATTTAACATAGTCGTGTCCGCTCGCATTAAAAGCCCTGTTGGGTCTCACGTCACCTTTAAATCGCCCTAACACCACCGGCTCCAGCAGACCCGAGTGTGTGAGGGAAGAGCCAGGCCCTGGGGCTTCCTCCAGTACTTCAAACGGGGCAAATCCAGTGCTCTGTTTTCTTCCATTTTATGAGGTAATTTGGGTTAAGTTCTCATATTTATTTTTGCAGCCCTGCTGTAATGATACTGCTCTCTAGCACACGGCTATGAAATGCGTTCAGCTCTCTATCCGTGACTGGCTTGGCAGAAGTGCCGCAGCCGTGGCGTGGGGCAGAAGGGCTTCTGCTGCAGCCCTCCTCCACCCTGGGGCACTGCCCTTCCATTCACTGGTGTGGCTGAGAACCCACAGAAAATCAAAATGCCCAGGCGTGAGGGCAAATCGTCATTTGCAGCTTGCCCCCCCACCCTCTACCCAGGCTCAGGAGGTGCTGGCGCAGGAGGTGAAAGCAAGCGCTGGCCTTGCTGCAGGCCTGATAGGGATCAGCCGCAACACCTCGCCATGTCAGGGGGCCTTAGCTCACAGCTCCTGCTCTAAACTTCCTGCACTTTGTCTGCTCAAAGCAGAGCCAGAACACTGCTTTGTTGATGGGGGTGGCGAGAACGATTTGTCCAATTTCAAAGCTTTTGCTTGCAGGATTTCAGGACTTTCTTTTTTTTTTTTTTTTTTTTAAAGGCTGATTTAAATGGGCATTTTGAAAATATATGTACTAGCACTTCCTAAATGTAGATTTTCCAGCATGGTAGGACAGCTATATATGATACAAAACTATCTCCTATGTATTTTCCACATAATTTCCAAATTTTCATTGATCTTTTTGTTTTGTTGGAGCTTGTATGTCCTAACATGCCCATGTAAATGGATGGATTTCTATTTCTATATTATTATTGCTTATTATTCAGTAGTGTGGCTTTTATCCTAAAGGAGAAGACACAATGAAACACCAATAATTCTTTCATCTCTAAGAATCACAACGCAATTTATAAGCTTAGGTCCTGCACTAGGAACGCATCAATACTCAGGAGAGCAGTTAATATATTTTAGCTTTAGATATATGCCCCCATCCTCCTGTCTTAAGCACACAATCAAAATTGGAGAGGGGATATTTTATAAGAATAAACCTGAAAATATCCAGTGCTTTCCTGCAACTGCTTCTTAAAGGTTATTTCTGTCTTTATTCCACCATCTGAATTGCTTCTGAATTATTCCACCATCACCAAAATGTAGTTTTTTTCTGGATTGGAACAAGGAAGTATGTAGTGTGTTAGGGGAGAATGTTAAATAAGATTGTGTTTTCAAATGAAATTATAGGGGGGATTTTAGATGGGCAAATAGAATTTTTCGAAGAGAAGTTCTGCCAAGAAAAAAAATATTAGTATCCCTATACTTAAAGAAATACATGGTCAAGAGCTCAGTACAATATACATCCATAATCCAGAAGCTCTAATAGTACCATTTTAAGCTTTGTCATCCATGTAGTACCAGCTCAGGAGGGCTGGTACAGACATAATGATGATTTCATTATGATGTCTACATCCTGATGTAATAGGACAGTAATATATATTACAAGGATAGGAGAAAAGGAGGAAGGACAAGTAATCTGCCAGATTTACCTCTCAAACCTGAGAGATTTGTACTGAAAGCAGGTCTTGCAGTATTCTATGTGTTTTCCAAGAACCCTCAGCCTCTCATACCAAGCCAGTCCTGTTCTGTTCAGTGTGCTAGATCTGACAGGATAACATAACAGAATGATTCCCATTGCCTCCAATATGAAATACTATTACACACTATGCAAATGCAAAAGGTGGCTCTCATGTTTATGAACGAGCACACCTCTGCAGAGTCAGGCTCACCTCCAGCACTCTGATCTTTCTGCACATGTAATTAGCACTCTCAGCCTAGCATTTTCCTAAATCATCCCTCTGCATTCTGAGGGCTGTATTTCTATCTTCAGTGTTCATACAAGTGGAGAAGCTACAGTTATTAGTAGCCGATTTTAAAAGTATCTTCATTGCAGTCCGCAAGGGCAACAGTTTCTGCAGTAAGACAGGTAGGAAACCAATGGAAGAATTAGACTGTTGTTCCAGTTTGTAGTGTAGCTGCTGCATTCTTAAGAAATAACATCAGGCTTTTCCTGGTGTCTGGAAAACATCATCTGCTGTGCAGGTACTCTCTCTGTCAGCTGTTGCAGGACAAAGGACAATAGTGAAAGATTACATGTGATGTGTCACACTGAAAGACTACTGTTCTGTCAAGCTTCTCCACATCCACCATTACATAATGTCAGAAAACCCCGTGGGGGGAAAAAAAAACCCCAACAACAACAACAAAAAAAAATAGAAAATCTGAAAGCGTACAGTTATGCTCTCACCAATTTAGCATTCGCACCAATTTTAGCAAATCTCCTAAAATTTATGGAAAGATATATTCGTCAGAGAAATTAATCCTGTATTACCTCTCAGAGGTGACTGTACATGTGACAACTTTGCTAAATTATTCATCGCTGATTAAAAGGAAGTAAAATATCAAAAGAGAAACATGTTTTCATCAGAAAACCTCTTCAAAAAGTTTGGTGAAATTGCTGGCTTAAAGCGAACCTATTAAAGGATGAGAATAGGCAAGTCTTGAAAAATATTTAGGGATTAAAAATGCTTTACTGAAATGCCAGCAGTCACACAGCAGTATTTATGCTAGGTGGGTGCCCTCTATTAGGTGATACAGATTAAAAAGGCTTCAGCTAGTCAGATAACATCCAAATTATAATTGATTCCAAGCCAGAATCCTAGATCCAGATACCCACAAGCTTAGATATTTATGAAAACCAAATCCGAATGTAACAGGGTTTCATGGCTAGCAAAAGAATAACAAGTAGCTGTTGCTAGTTACGAGACCTGTCATGCATTGTTAATTGTGAAGCTGCCTTGCCAACTCTCATGGTTGTCCTGTGCTCAGCTCTTAACAATAATAAGTATTTTTCTTGAAGTTCTAGTTGCTGGAGTCATATGAATAAATACAAATGTCACCTTTCTCTCTATTATTTTAGCATTTCCTAATGAATTCTTACAATAAAGTACTATGTCTTTTCTATGCAGAAGAGGAAATTCAGAACCTTGTCTTACTTCCTTTAAAGTCTACAGAGAAACTCCAAGTTTATTTTCATTAGACATTTGGCACAATACCTGTGCCTGCAATGCAGTGTGACTTATGTAAGGACACACAACCCAAACTGACTGAGATATTGCATCTTAATAAGCTATTTTCTATTGAGAAAGTGGTAGTAGCTGGCTGGGGGAGTACTCCTACTGTGTCCAAACTGTGAGGTACTTTCAAAGTAAATTGCCTGTTCTGCAGCTGACATCGAAGGTATCCCTGACTCAGGAGCTGGAGGAGATCATAAGCAGGACCAGAACTAATAGCAGAATCAGGATCCATTCTGAATCTACATTTTGTAATCTTTAATTTAGTAGATAAATGCTCCTCCTTCTAAATGAAGTACACAATAAAGTACATCTGGCTTCTGGCCATGTAGGGAAAAAACCTGCAAATATTGGTACACTGCTTCCACATCCATTTAGTAAAGCAGAAATAAGCCCATTGTAACAAGAGATTGCCGTAGGATCCGTATCTCCAGCTTCGCAAATGAACATGCCTTGATGTTTAATTTTCCGTGAGTTCCTCTGCATTTAGGTACCAGCAGGAGACCATTATACTGTGACAGCACTCAGTTCTGATGACATTATCTTAAACTTTTCCCAGTTGTCCATCCTCACCCCTGTTGTGCTGCCACCATCTATTAACATTCCACTGACAACAATGAAAGATGTTAGAGCAGAGCACGGTAACGCAGCAGCCAAGCCAGGGTGCTTTCACCTGGACGTACACAAACGTTTGGCAGTAGCTATATAGTTAATTAGCTGCATCAGGTCGTGCCAATTCCTCACAAGGCTCGTCTGAGGCTCTTTGCATTTATAATTCATGGATTCATAGATTTTTATGGCCAGAAGAAATCATTAGATCATCCGGCCTCCCCTTCTCTATTATAAAGGCCATGCAATTGCATTCACTTACTCCTGTTGTTAACCCAATTACTTGTCTTCCAAAAAAGACATCCAAAGACTTCAAAAGGTGGCAAACCCACTTCTCCCTTGGAAGTTTATCCCAACAGCTAATCACCCTAAGTATTACACAACTAATGTAGGCTTGGGACTAATAAAGCTTAGTCCCCTATGGATTTAGGTTTCATGGTTGATTGACTTTGATGCCTAACAAGCTGTGAGCTCTGATTAAAGTTTCTTCCCATATACAGAACATTTTGAAGGTCTTTTCCCCAATTCTTTGTGGATCCTCTATATCTTACTAATGTGACAACTCACATTATCGCCCTGACAGTACCTCAGACCTTTATAGGTCTCTGTCAGGATTCTTCTAAGAGAAGTTTCACCTATTCTTGACCACATAACTTTCATGAAACCTGTAGAAACAAAACTGCTTTTCGAACCTTCCCCCCCACCAAGAGTGGCTAAAGAGAAACAAGTTCAAAAGTTATTGGAGGCACCTTTATATCTACATGCACGCACACATACAGACAGCGTGCTTTTTTGCATTTTTTTTTCTAATTAATTGTGCCTTATTTCTTAATTATTTCCATTTGTTGTTCTCTTCCTCACTATGTCTTTCTTTTCCTCCTCAGTATGGCTCTTGTCTCTGAACCAGAGTGCCCACTAGCACCCAGAATTTGCTTTGTACTGAAGACATTAATGCATTCAGTATCCTTTTTAATATGATAAACACCTTGAGTTGCTTCTCTTTCTTACCCTATTGTATTTTTTTCCCAAGTTGGAATAATTTTTATTTCTCTTCTGTATTATCGCCAGTTTTTCCTAACGCAGATATCGTGATGTGAAGAAGGGCCTATGTGTCCAACAGTTTTCTCATATTTTTCCAAGTATGTTAGCTGGTCCAATTAAAAAAAAATGCACCCCTTCCTACAAATTTTCCTTATACCCTTAGACCACCATAGTTACAACAACATTGCTAAGAGACAGGAGCAGTATGCAGCATTTTCAGTGTTAATCTCTCCAGTGTCAGATAGAGGTAAAAACACCTCCTTATGCTACTCACAACTCCCCTTCTTATATATCAAAGGACCACATCAGTCTTTTCCCAGAACATCTCACTGGGAACTCATGTTGAGTGACTTGTCTTCTTTGACCTCTAAATCCTTTCCAGAGTTTCCTAAGACACAGTCTTCCTATTGTTCAGAGAGAAACTGCTAATGTTCCCAAAAACACTACACACATTACACTAGAAGAAAGGTTTGTTGCAAACTATTATTTTGGATGGGAAAAAAAAAGAGCCCATAGCCAAGTTTCCCAAAATATTGTAAGAAATATCCACCAGAAAAATTTAACAACTACAGAGACTGAACATACTGTCCTAGTCTTAATATTTTAAAATTTGACTTTGATACTGTTGGAGAGATGGAAAGAGTAGAAATGGGACTTCACATGCCATATTTAATGATTTATTTTTTGCAGCAATGAACAGAAAAAAAACTATGTTGCAAAGCTCTGTAATTTCCTCTCTTTTTTCCCATATTTAGGGAGGCTTTCTTCAGTAGTATTGATAATCAAGATTTATATGTCTGAAGCTAGTGAGCTGAAATTGTGTGAACCAAAATTAGAGGCCATTTTGAAAATAGGAGGCTTAGCTTCTCTCTACCTTGGCTTCCCTTTCAGTAATCATGGTAGTAAAAATGAATTCATATCTTACAGAGATGCTGAAAGACTCTCAGATTAACAACTTTGACAGTCTCAGAGAAAAGCAGATCTATAACCACTGAAAATGTGTTTTAATACATTTTAATTGTTGTGCTCTTAACTAAATTATCTCTTGCAGATTTTATGTATTAATCAGTTCCATCTCACCTAACCACTGACAGTTTTGCTAATTAAAAAAAAGAAGTCAGCTGTTTGACGCTGTACTCTCTTGTATCTACAATGAAATCTGATAAGGACTGACAAGAAAGGTAGTAATTTTTTTGTGGGAAAACTACAGCTAACTTTCACGGGGTCATTTGACAAGAAAATAAAACTAAGCGATGCTCATGTTGGTGATCACATAACAGGTCCCGAGACAGATTTTCTGCTTGCAGACCAGCTTGTTGAAGGGCTGACTGTCTCCAGGAAAGGACTGAGAACACTCAGGTCCCATCAGATAAGAAGGAACTTGCTACACCAAATCCTAACTTTGAGGAAAGTTTTCAGAGAAAAACCTCTGAGCAGGAAATACAGTTAGATGGCTTTTAGAGACGGTCCTGTCTGTCTCTTGTACCATATCATTTATCAAAGACATAGCTGGGTTTAAAAAAAAAAGAAAAATATGACAGTTAAGAAAAATTGTAGAAAGGGAGTGTTGATCAAGTTGCTTTTGACTGAAGTTTGCAGACAAGAATAGATTTTAAATCTAATCTGTATTATTGTAGTAGTAATAAAGTTGTAGTACAATGGACTAAAGATTTGATTTTCCTTTATAACTTAAGAATATGCAAATGATGCTCAAGAAAAATGAGAATCAAGCCTTTTAATTGAGAAAAAATAATGGGTATTCTGTCCTGATGGTTCTAGCTGAGTTTAATGGTTGCAGAGATCTGACTCTGAAAACACTAATGCATGGAAATTACTAACCTCTATCAAGTTATTCACAATGCAAACCCAATAATGGGTCATTTTTACAGCTGTTAAACAACAAACCCAGTTAAATGAATAAAGTTAGAAGAAGTCTCAGCTGAACCTGAGGCAGTACATGAATCTGCTGAGACTGCACAACCAGCTCTCACTGCATCCATGGAGGAAGAAACCCCAGGGAGGCAAACTAGGCTTCTAACTGTGGAAGTTAATTAGCCCTATTTTTAGCTAGAAGGGGATTTCTGTTTAGTATTCACCTAGGTTTTAGGTTACAATGATTTAAGATTAATGGGAAAAAATGTACTTGGCAAATTTGTTTTAAGGCCTCAAATAAAAAATAAAAAAAAAGACTAGATAAAATACTAAGGCAGCTTTCAGGATGCACCCATATGCTCCTTCCAGCCATACCTGAAAAAATATTTCTCATGAGACTACAAACAAAGAAGGATTAATTAGTAAGAGATAATTCTCATGCATTGCACAATGCATTCATCTCCCTCGACTCAGCATATTTTACTGAATGATAATGTCAACAGCATAGGTTCTTACTGGTCAGAATTACATATGCATGATGCCTCTCAAGTTTAAGCCTATGATCTTAAGGATGTTGAATCTATATCAAGGCATAGGAGAGATCAGTAATACAATACAATTTCTAACATGGGTTCATTCCTGACCTGAATACTTTTTAATTCAAACTATTGATAATGAACATGGGGGGGATTTGCTTTTGGTTTTGTCAGTTTTGGGAACAAGCCCGTTGAAAATGTCATCAGTGAAAGCTGCAGGTGCACACCCCCTCTGAAGATGATAACCTAGGAGAAAAGCAAAGATGCCTCTGAAGTCAATATGATGTGAGAATTATAGGAATGCTTCTAAACATTAAAGGAGGAATCTTTTGGTAGAAAAAAAAGCAAAAGCATAACTTCTAGATGGAGCTAGATTTGCTCATTAATATGCTCTGTGGTATGCTTGCCTGTGACAGTGGACGACTTGCCCTAGAAGTCTCCCCTCCAATCTTATATTCCTGTATTGACTGGAAACACCCATTGACATCATTGTACCTGAGAGCTTTCCATGTGTCCTGAATCTGACTGGAAAGATTTCTCTTCAGATACTGAGGTCACATTTGGAAATACAGCTTTTAACTCTTTTGCTTCTTTAGTCATGAAATAGGTATACCAATTATACACTACACTAGGTGATAGGTTTACATGTACATTTGAAAAAAAATCAGTGATAGGGACAGAAAAACGCCATGTCACTTCATTGTGCCTAGACACAAACCAAAATACATAGCAAAGGAGGTTTGAGAAAGAGGAGCCACTCCTAGCAGTCCCTGACTGAACAGAATCTCTGGCAATCTTTAGCTGGGATTGTCAGACAGCTCTAAGGAAACCAAGGATAGGTATCTTTATCATTAAGCAATAAAGCTTGAAGGCAGAAGAATATACTTGTGAATACCATCTGTCTAACCATCCCTGATAAATTAATTGTCTTCACCCCTTTTCCCACTCCTGTTCTCCACCCGTCTTTTCTCTTTTTTTAAGTGACTACACCCTTTCACCTGCTTCACCCTCACCCCTTGCCAGCTTCAGTGCTTAGGGCGATTCAGAGAGCCCTGCCAGCAAACCTCCAGCTCCACTTGCTGCTGCGCCGCTCCACCGCCTATCTGCTGCTCCCCGGCCTCTCTGAAGAGACAGGATTGGCAAGGGGGCAGGTGAAACACTCTGAGAAGGCAGACAGAGGGAAGGAACAGGTTCCCAGCTGGTAGCAGACAGAATAGGATTGAACTTTTCTCCCACGAGACCTGAGTAACCCATAGCTACATGGAGTTGCCCTCCAGTTACTGTTCATTTTCCAGAGAACATCAAAGGTCTAGCGTACTACATTATGCACTGCTGCTTCAAAAAAGTGAGATGCTGTTGAAAAATCTGGTAAATGCACAGCATTTTCGTGATAAAAATTATAACTGCCAATGAAGTAGCATTTAATAATAATAGTAATGAAGCTCTGAGGCATTCTAAGAAATACAGGGCTAAGAATCCTTTTGTAATATAAGGCAAACCCCTTTTAATAATATGTTAATGAAAATTATTTAATTAATTAATGGAAGTGAATGAACATTTAAACATACTGTGCTTTTGGCTGTCACAGGGAAATATTCTGGTCAATAAATGCAATCAAATTACTCAAGGAACTGAAAAGAGGGTTTTTTTTAAAGCAAGCATGAAAAGTTACCTGTAAAAAAAAAATGCCTTAAATATGAAGAATAAATACCTTGTATGTGTAGCATTTGTGTCTGAGGTCTGTCTCATTTCGAAGCTCACTAGTTAACTGCAATTAGAAATGAAGAGTTTTTCATTAACACTCATATTTGTGAATGTAAATAATTGCATCATAAAGCCAGATAAAGTGCTGGCTCCAAACCAAACTGGACTACAGACAAGTGGTCGCTGAGATCAAGTGGGACCTTGTAAGTACAATACTATAAACAATATGTATGATGATAGCAACAACCATACACATTTCACAGAAAGTCACATTCATCTCAATTTGCTAGTGCACTAAAACACAGCAAGAATTTTCCTCATGATCTTGAATTTGAAATGTATAGATATTTGTCCAAATTTTATTTTCCAATTGAATTACTAGAAAACAACAAAAAATTACAATATTTGAAGTAAAGCATACTGTCTGTGGGTCTCATAGGAAAAGTCTCATAGCATCAACAGCGTCAATTTTGCTAGAAATTTCAGATAGGACAAACCTCCTAGCCTTTTGCTTGCAGCAGCTAATCTTCTCAGCCAAAATCATAAAACCTTCTAGAATGCCAAGTTACATGAAGAAAAATGAGATATGAATCATGTTCATTTAACTTTCATTTAAAGATAGCATTTGCACTCTTTGGCAGCCTAGGGCTGCTTACAGGTTACACCTGTAACTTCCATTAGGTTAATAAGACTATACCTACTCATTAACCTGCAGTGTGTTAATGGCTAATTATGTGTCTTATTATTTAAAAGTGGATGCCCCCATGCAGGTTGTGGGGGTATGGGAGGAGAGGGGGTGACCCAATTAGAAAGAGAGAAAAAAAAAAAAAAAAGTTTATGTGTGTGAAATGAAAAGTTAATGCTGCACTTACAAAGGGTTCTTAGAGGTTAAATATTTCAGGTTAGGAGGATACTCATTATAGTATATTTAGGTTAAATGGATGTGCAGGTGGAATAAAGACAAAGCACTGATATTGTAACTTGCAGCAGCCACTTGCTCCAAAGATCCTCCTGATACCACAGTGAATTTCCTTAGTGCCAGTTTAATCTTCTCTCTAGAGCACTCATATGTGCCCTGTAGCATGTAAAAGCACAAAATGTATAAAACATCTATTCCCAACTTGCCTTCTGAGACAGTATTGAATTCGGGTCATTCTAACTGAAGCTAGACAAAATTTGCAGCTACAGTCCCTTGTCGAATAGAGGTGTTGCCATGTAACGTGCAGCCATTTTTCCCAGTTATTTTGTCTAGAGGGAAAATAAGAATATTCTAAAGCGTTTTGACTATCAATACTATTTAACCATTTAAGCATCTTAATATTTCAACGTGAAGCATTTTGATGCCTGGATTAAAGAAAAACTTTACTTTTAAATTCTCTTGAAGTTACTTCTCATATAGTAAAAAAATCTTCCTCAAAATCTTCTCTGACCCCTTTTTATTCAGTTTTTTGAAACTGCTAGGAAACCAAATAACCCATCCTGCACAAAGTCCTTTCTCTTAAACACAGAACTTCTCAGACAGGGCTTAGCCTGCTGAACTCCATTTAATCACTAGCACCAAAGCACAGCTATGGTGTCATGCAAAAGATAATGTCACTGAGTCTCTAGGTCTGAGAAAGATGATTTGTTTGACTTGATTTTTTTCCTCATAGAACTGAAAAATCCCTTTAGGCGAGAACTTTTTTTTTTTTCTTCACTTGCTTTGTTTTAATTTTTCCTTAAGCAAAAAGGAGTGGGACTCATTTGTTAGGTGTGTGAGACTTTGCAGGTCTGGTTTTACAATACACCATTTAGTCTTTGGTGAGGCTTGTTAAACCCTGAAACAAAAGTCATGCATTGACTGAGTGATGCCACCCTGAGGTTGATTCCCAAGGGAAAATAACGACTTGGTCCTGCCTTAGAATCATTAGGGTGACCAAGAACACCTTCTAGCAAGTGATAGCATACCCAACCTTGGCAAGCTGCGTAAGAACATTAAACCCAGTGATCTAATTATTCACCTCTAATATAAAGGGCAGGGTTCCATGGGAAATCAGGAGCAGGGCTGAGAAATACACCCAGCAAATACATTTCACAATACAAACAGAGGCAGTTTGTCAAGACTCTAACCTGGGAAAATTAACTTATGAAGCTATCCTATGCATCCACTGTGCCCAGTTCAGAATAATTTCACATTTATGCAGGGAGGAGCTTTAAAGCACCCAATTATCATCCCTGAACAACTTGTTGAAAATATCACTTTAATTTGTTGTGGCTCAGAGATCTTTAATTCTTATTAATCATGGAGGTATATAATATAAATATATAGATAAATATAGCACAGGAATTTAAACTAACCCCTGCTGACCTGCGAATGTAAGAGAAAGTCACAGGTAGAAAAATATTCTCTTTTATAATGTCAATGAGAAAGTCAGCAGCACTCAAGATGGCATATAAGGCCTTTCCCCAATGTTACATTTCTTTTTCATGATCACTTCTTCATTTTATAATCTGTATAATCTAGTGTGTTGCCACGTACTGAGTTTTTGCTGTGTAAAGGTATGAATTTCAAAATACATCCCTAAATACACACTGAAAATATTTGCATATTCACTCATTTGTACACCTAAAACTTTGGATTTATTTGCAAAGGAATAGCTACACATGCCAAAGAAGTGACTGTTCTATACCCTCTGTACACAGAAAAATAGATTTTTCTGCAAGTATATTTCAAACTGTGGAATATTTGAACTGTAGCCCAAGTAATTACCTGAGCAGTCTACTGGGAATGTACGTATTAGAACAAGTTGTAAAATAATCTCTTCCAAATAGCTATTAAAAACAAAATTACAGATCCTGGGCCAGATCCTCAGCTCTTACAAATTGGTGGCTGTTACAAGTCTCTTTGACTTCATGTGTGCAAAGTTTGAGCTCCAAGAGAAATTTTACAGTAAAACTACAAATTACTGAAAAATGAGGTTCAGAGCAGAAACACAGGTGGCATTCACAGCATCTCCTTCAAACTCCTTTAGGCATTTAGCTCGGCTGCTCTGAATCATTGCCTGCTTTCTTTACATCAGTAGTATGACGAATCTGGGTTCCTCCAAACTGCACCTTAACAAGTGACTAAAGTAGCCTCACCCAGACAAGGTAAATGCCCTAAATATCACTAAAAAAGGTCATGCCTTCTGTCGATAAAACCGAATTGCTAGAGAGACCCTGCTTTCAAGCAAAGAAAGTATCAAGCCATGTAATTGTAGTTGTGGTTATTTGCAAAAGCATTGTTGCACCAATTTCTTCATCACTTTCTAATTTCTCTGGGATTCTCTTAATTAAAAAGTATTCTGAATTATGTCTTGCTGTCTATAATAAGAAAGATTTTCATTTTCTTCGAATGATGGTCTAAATCCTGTGTAGTAACCAGCTGACTAACACAGGGAAATCCCAATCTTTCAGCTCCATTGTATAATTTATACAATACGTTCAACACTTTCCCACATAATAAACGTGGGAATCCCTTACAACCAGTCCAAGGTCTGAGGTTTTTTGTATGAATCATGTTCTCTGCATCCTGGCTTTACCACACCCCCAACTACTTCTGCTGGGAGCCAAAGAGTTACTGCAATCACCACTGGTAGGAGATACCACGTGCAAAGGCATTATTTACAGTAGGATGCCATGAAGATGAGAGCCAGAGCCTGATAACTTTATCTCGGGGGTTACCTGGGAAAGACTCATCTAGGTCTATGTAAAAGAGTAACTTTAAATAATGAATAAATTAAGAGATATTATCATTTAAATATTACTTCTTGCTATGACAAATCTTTCATGTAACCCTTAGCCAGGTTCTGTTTATTTAAGGTGATGCTCATTTGAATAGTTTGGGAAAGAAGTGCTTTCACTGTACCTGTTATTCAATTTGACAGTTCTTTGCAACACGGGAAAGAGTCATGTTTGAACTTGTACAGAGAAATGTCATTGTCTTGTCTTTAGAAAAGATATTCAAGATACCTCAGATAATGTTCACACGCATTTAGCCTCCCTGACTGGCAAATTTACTGTCTGGCAGCAGTTTTTATATAAGTCGGGGGCAAAGGGAGCGAATGCCAACAGGTTGCCACATTATTAATGCAAAGTTGGCAATATTAATCAGCCCTCAAAAACTAATCTATACTTTATCAATACCCTCAGTGCAGGGTATTAAACCAGACAGTTGCCCGTAACGTAGATATCTCCACTATACACTATACTGCTTTGAGCCCTCATAGATACACAAGTATGTCACAGGGATAATCACCTCTCAGTCTTTTCTCCATCATATATATTTCACTCCTTTTATAAGGTATTGTCATATTAATCCCAGCTCCACTTATTGGAATCAGGGAACAAGAGTTTGTCAAGGCTTTAGGCACTCATCAGCTCAAATCTGAGCACATGACTTCTCCTCTGAAACATCCTCTGGAAGAACCTCCTAGGTACACACCTGCCTCTTGACTCCAGAGGGAACCAAACTTAAAGACTAGTCAGCTAGCCTAGCCACCTAAGTCAGAATCCAGATTCTGAATGTTAAATAAATCCGCCCACTGTTATGGAAAAAACAAATAAGAGTAGAAAAGGATCTGTGCTACATTTAAAAGAGCAAGTTTTTAGAGCATTTCCCCCTCATTAAACTAGTTTTTGAAGGGGTAGGAGGAATTCATAAAAGCAATTGCTTTTGCACTATTATGCAAAGGTGCACTAGCCACAATCCAGCCACTTGTTCTGTCGAGTACTGGAAGTTTGCCTCGTCTGCATTTACTGTACAAAACAAGGACAGAAATACGGATCCTGGTTTGGTTCTTATCTGCATCACTGATTCAGTTTGTAATATTAAGCAAGTCAAGTAAGTGGTGTCAGCTAGGCATCACAGATTGTCCCACATCACAGAAACACTGTTCGGCTGAATTAATTTATGCTTATGAAGCACTTAAACTTTTTTGGAGACGTCAGTGTAGTAGTATGAAAAGGAGTTTCTCGTGGGATCCCAGAAGAGCTGGGATCCATAGCACTCTGGCAATCAATCAGTGGTGTTACAGAGTGAGACACTGTGCCTTGCTGAAAGACAAGCATACACAAAAGTTAAGAAATTGTTTATTCCAGACGTAATAGGAAACTTTTGTATATAATTTCTCTGCTTACTCAGAGGCACTGTAACATCTGTCAGGCCAAGCCTAGCACTTAGCATACAGATCTGAGGAGAGGAACACATGCCCCATTTCCTGATAGCAGCTCGCCCACCACTGCTGCCAGACGCCGTGACCATGCATGAGACACCAAGCTCCCTTCCACCGGCGTACAGTTAGACTTCATGGACCAAATCCACCATTTACAGGTGTAAATGAGTGCCACCCAATCTGTTCAATGCTTTTAATGAAACTTCAGCTCTGATTGCATGGCACTCCCTTCCTTTTAACCACTCCAGAAGTGATAAGGAATGAAGCCAAAAAGCTCGTCACCTTCCGTTCCTTGCTTCTTTGAGGTGCACAGTATTTCGATCAGCATCCTGACCAACAGCTCTCAACATCATTCCCCCCTGCCCGTTCAGACAGTGCTAGTTTAAGGGGGATGTTTAAGGTGTTTAAGGGGATCCACGCTTTTCTTTTAGATTCCTGATTTTAGTCAAAATCTATTCAAGCTCTGCAATAGAAAAACGGCAGCTTTAACCCCAACATCGCTCTTCTTTCTTGTATTTATTCATAATTCTTGATCATTGAGCTCTTCTCCTGGCTTTATACACCTGTGCTTCTCTCTAGTTTTACCCACAAACTCATAACCTTTGGGCATCTGGTAATGCCCAATGCTGCCAAGTTTTCCTATGAGAGCAAGCAAGCTCAGAGTGCAACAGTGACAGTAATCACTGGTTACAGACAATTTCAACTAGTATACCTGCCTCTTACACAACAGCAACACTTTTCCCAGGCTGGAAAAAAAAGAAGAAAAAAAAAAACCACAACACAAACAACAAAATCAGCAGTCACCACCAAACCTGGAAAAGCTTAAATCTAAAAATACATATTTTAAGCCAGTCAGGAAAGCTATGCAGTGGTTTTAATTTTTATTCTTTACACCTTACAGACACCTACATGTGTTCCTACATCTATACTTCAGAGTATTTTATCACCTCAGTCATAATTTAAGACATTTAAAAGGCATGCCATGCAAGATTTTGCAACTAATTGCAATCTACTTCCATCACCCAAAAACTTTGGAACCATAAGCAATGTTGTATTCCTTATCTGCTGTATTTCCTTCTCTTTCTGTATTACAATACATTTTGCACCCTGACAGAGGATTAATCACCTGATGGGAATACCACAGACTGCAGAGATCTGCTGGGAAGAATATTTCTGAATGACTTCACACTAGTCAGAAGTTCATGATGTCTATGATTTATTGTCTCCGGTGAATTTCTCATTGCTGTTGAGAATTTAAACTAGTTCAGCTGCTCCTAGCGATGAGGCACAGAAGGCAAATACAAGGCCACAGTAATGTCTGTGAAGCTCAAATTTGGAAAGCAGCTTTTCCAAAATACGCAGAGAAATGATGAATTTAGACCTAAGGAGGAGAAGAGCAGCTTACTTTTCAGCTGTTTCCACATTCCTTTCTGGCTGTGCCATAAAGCCTTATACATAGGAAAAGGATAGAAGAACTGTGGCCAAAAACCTGAAGTCCTCCTTCAGTTTTCATCACATTTTTACACGGCAAACTACCTCTCAGCATACTTCCATGTAATAAGATACACATATGGAAGAGCAGAAAAAAAAACAAGCACAAGATGTCAGGACTGCTCTTTGGCATGTTCAGGAGGTACCAACTGGAAGCAGCTCAGGTAACCAACACCGTTGGACAGATGGGGCTTATATACCCAGGAGGGTAGAAAGGTTCAGTTGGATCAGTCAAAAGCAAAGGCAAACGGCAACATGATACAAGTTCTACCTCAAATAAGGATTTCAGGTACTGAAATCAGGAGTGAATATAGCTTGGCTGACATCGCTTAATGTTTCAACTCATTTTTAAAGCCTTTTATTTCTTAAAAACTTCTTCATTGTTCAGTTTTGATATTCCATGCTACGCCTTCTCTTCAGCCTTGTATCTGGTTAGCAATTTCTTTGGGATCGTGAATCATTAAAAGCAGTGTTTATTCACACAAAACAAGCACTTAACATTTTGCAATCTCTAAATATACTTCAGTGAAATATACAACATCTTTTTTTGGCCCAAAAAGACTTTAAAAACTGTATTCACTCACTGATGTTATTAAAGGACTAAAAATATTCAAGATATTGGCGGTGTTTTAAGTGTTAAAAAGTAAAACACATTTGATTATGTGAACAAGCAAGGGTCTGACTCCTGACTGATCTGCCCCTGTGTAAAGGGGCATAAACCCCTACCCTTCTGATGTGAACAACTGCAAATGACAATGCTAAGGGAAAGGACTGGAAAACCAAGGTTATCAACCCATCAACCAAGCTAGTGAGTCAAGCAGCTATTTTTCCATAGTGATATTTATATAAATATGAGAAGTTTATAAACTTGAGGGCAAAACAAAAGCAGAGAATCAACCTAACGCTTGACCTAGGAGAAAAGAAACAGGAAAGGGAAGCACACTGGGAGATTAATAGCTTAGGCTTTCTTCCCTCTGTCATTCCCCTACAGTCTGGATGTGCCTGTCCTCCATTTTGAGAATTTATGTGTTCCCCTGCAATGAAGAGGGTTTTGTCTCCTTTCAGCTATCACATTCACCTCTTTCAGAAGGTTTGCTTTGCCCAAATTCTTTGACAAGGAGTGAGTGAAATCACAACCCCGCTAAAGTCAGCGGGAAATTTGCCATTCACTATAACAGAGCCAGGATTTCACACAAAGTTTATGTCTGTAGAAGACCGGACTGAATCTCGTCCAGTGTTTGTGAAGTGCTTTGAAGTAGAGAGTGTTGCAGCACCGAAAGAATTGCTATTATTATTATTGCTGTTGAGTGCATGACAGAGAAGAAAGGTAGAAACCTCAGAGTGAACTGGAAGGAAATACTGATTCTGCAGATCTTTCTCAGAGGTCAGTACATGACATTTTTCTAAACAGTTTCCTTTAAAAGTGTCTAGTAAAATTCTCTTTCAACCTAAGTACTTTCTTGGCATGTTAATCAGAAGCAGATCTTCCTACCAAGTACAGCCATCCTGACTGAAAACATCTTATCTTTTCCTTTGCGTACTTTTTCCTAGAGCTTTATTATTGCTCTCTAAGGATTAAATTAAATACTCTACAGAGAGCTTAAAATGTTCTCAGAAACACTGCAAAAGCCGAAGTGGGAAAGGAGAAACAATGGTTTCCTTTCAGCCTGTCTATTCTTCCTCTGAACTCCAGTGTGGCCTTTGCACTTCACTGGCCCATGGAAACTAGCGCCTGGGATTCGGTGAACGTTGGCGATGATAAGCTATTTCAGTGCTTGTGGCTGTCGTGCGTGTGTGACCACCAGACAAGACAACGGTTGGTCATCAAGCAGAAAAAGCCCTCTCCCATGATCTCATTAACTCGTTTATTCTGCCACAGACTCATTCAAAATTCTTTTCAAGTTACATGGACAACACAGCAGTCAGGAAATGTGTTAGCTGCTACCAAAGGAACTAGCATTTGGGTCTTGGCTGTCGTTTAACCCCAGTATCCTCAGATCACAGTCCCTGCAGTTCCCCCGAACATCTTGCTCATCAGAAAAGAACGCTCCCGATAGGGTTCAGACACCCAGGGACAGATCTTCAACTGGCGCAAACTGTCAGTGCTCCGTTAACCTCAGGCAACCCAAGGATTTAGGCTGCAGAGGATTTATCAGCAGCTCGGCAGCTGTGAGAAGAGCAGAGCGTTAGGTCAGAGAGCGAACAGGCCAGCAACTGTGATTCAGCCATTGGCACACTCAGCTCAGCTGAGAATTCCCAACCACAGCCTACAAAAGGGAGTTGTTACATCTTGATTAATTTCAAATCACACTGTCTTCTTTCAGTCTCTACCTTTTTTGGTTATCTCAGTGCACAGCAATGGTCCCAGTGGCTGAGATCTGCACAGTCGACTTCTTGACTCTGATCTTAATCATGTGGCCTGTGATGGAAACAGTGACAAATTACTGCTACCAGTCAACTACAAAGACAGGACGAGCTTGGATAGTCTCCTAAATTAGTCCCATGCTCTATAATCCAAGTAAAGGCACTGATATAAAATATTCTATTAAATACTTCACTAAATATTTAATAGGTATAACTACAGCTAGAAAGAAGTGTTAAATACCACACCATAAAACAGTTTGTACATCTTCTGTTCCTGACCCAGGTGTCGCTCACTCAGAAGCTATCGCTGCTGAGCCACAGCACATCATTAGGTTTTAGCTGCGCTTGGGAGACCTGCCTGCATTTTGCTTCTCTGAACACCACACTTAATTCACGACTGAGATTCATATTCTTAAATACGTGCGACAAAGCTAGAATCTCCAATGCAGATATCTCAGTGTAGGTAGGCCTCGATATTATATGAAGTCACTTCTATAAAGATATCTGTGCAGACAAAAATCACGTCTTAATACCTTCAACTCAGCACTGCATCGGTGCACTTACACAGTTTTGGAATATAGTCTGGAATGGATCTGTTTTCTATATGGACAACTCCTTTTGCAGCAGAGGAGATCACATCTATCTGCATGCAATCATGTCAACACCTCGCTCGGTGCTCATACTTCTCATGTTCAAGAAGTCTCTTAGTCTCTAAGTACTTTGGAAAATGAGAGCACTTCTTTGTAAGTTGAAAGGTGGATTTAGATGCCCAGCTTTTTACAGATAGATAGATTTTAAACATTGACAACAGTGAATAAGTATATTAACAAGAGCAAAAGCAAAAATAATCACCTGGTTAAGTATTTTCTATAAATATATTCCCCATTTAAGCTTACCCGTATAAAATGCTAGGTTCAGATATAGCATTTCAACCAATAAACACATTCTTAAGGGAAGATATGACGTGCTCTTCTGCCACTCATCACAATCAGACACAACAGCTGCATGTGTTCAGGACAGTTCATTCCACACGTAGCACTTAGTGCTACTTTTCATGGCCTCTGACATAAAAAAAGAAGGTAACTGGGCCCACTCTCCTTTCTCAGGAAAATACACGACACTGCACAAGTCAGGGCTTCCTTTATGCAGCGCTGCTCTTAAGCATCCATGTGTGACTTCAGGAACACAAAATTTAACTCCAACAGAATAGGCAAGGGGAGAATTTGGAAAAGGACAAAGATGGACAGAGAGCTATCCATCCCTTCTGTGCCTTCAAGAAGCACACAAACAGCTTGGGCTAGAGAGACTTCACTAAAATGATAGGTAGTTTGCAGTCAATAATCTAGTATTTTACCATTATCTGACGTCAGCTGTAGCATCCTTATGGATTTTAGTGAGGTCAGGATTTCACTCACTCTGTTTTTGCCTGACAGAGAAAACCTAATGTTTTGCTAAATTAACTTCTTAATGGGGCCACTTCTCCCTTTTCTGACATTTGGGGCAGCGAAAGACGTAGTGCTGCTAACAGCCCTTTGATCTGCCAGCCCTGTACAGCTCCCAGGTCCATCCTGCCTTCTGGGGTCACACCTGGTCGCAGCCCCATGGCTGAACATTACCTCTCAACACGTTTTCCCTGCCTTCCCTACCGCTGGGAGCACACAGGCATCCTCTAGCAATGCATCCCACCTTCTCAGCAGCTCTGAAGGCCTGTGGTGGGTCGGCTCCACTGATCAGCTGGAGATTTTGTTTAGAAGGCTTCTTTATGCTGTTTATGTTGCTGTCAAGTCTAGCTCACCACAGACCTAACACTGCCACCTCTTTGTTTACATACCTCCACTCCAGGACGTTATAACCCTCCTCTACACACTGCCCAGTGTGTGAGGGTGCAGCTTCTCTTTTTTTTTATTTTTATAAGGTTTGTTAACCACATTGCTATAAGATATTCATTCAAATTCCACCCAAATAGACCTCTTGCTGTCAGCATTTAATTATGCTTGCATTCCTATGTAAATAGAGCCTTAGCCAAAATAGAGCCTATTATAGAAGATAAGGTCAGGCACATCTTTACAAGAAAAGGAAGCTTTGGAAGCTTCTGTACTTTTGACAAGAATAACTTTCTGAATGCAAGAAAAAAGCGTGTTGTGCTGGGGATAAATCATGCTATTGAAAGTAGTACTCAGTTTGTCTTTATGCATCTTTCTTAGGAAGTTTAAGAGGACATATTTAATGTGTGTGTATAAAGTATGTCCTTGTAAGACCAAAAGGTATTTTCAGACTTCCCTTGAAAAATAACATACACTTAATATCACTCCTTTAAAAGATTCACAGCTCAAAAAAGATTTCAACCAAGGTTTTCTCCCAAGCTGGGTATCAAATCATTTGACAGTCTTCTCCTCAGTTTGGCTCATGAATGTAAACATCTGGAGAAACATTATGTTCTAAGTTTAACCACAGATTTCATATCATAAGATAAGCGTACACTTTAAATCCTCATTTAAATCTTAAAATACTGAAATCTCATAAATTCAAATGGGTCCCTGGCATTCCAAGTATAAATGCCTTTTCCCCTTCAAATAATTTTAGAAAAATGACAATCCTTCAAATAAAAATATCAGACCTCACTTTATTTAGATTGACAGGCATCGCAGCAAGCCTCATGCAATTTTTCCTCCCCAACATGAGGCTTAACTCAATTGTCAGGTTTTCTGTCACCTCCGATCTAGATTACTGTGGAAGGTCATAGAGATCTAATGCAGTGGCTCAGCTTGCATTGTACTGGGACATCGTAGTCATTAGCTTCAGATTCCCAGACAGCATTCTCCGTGACCACACTGAGAGGTATACCTGAAATGCCACTGAACAGCTACAGATCTCTTTCCATGAGTGTAGCTTCTGAAATTAAACTTGTGAAAGTTTCTGGATGATGAGAATCTGCATCAGCTATTTCAGCACTTGTTTGGGTCAAATTCCATTCACCTTGAACAGGAATTAAATACCGGTTAACCTGCTGCTGCTCCAGAAATCCAGAAATAGAACACAATGCAGTGTACTCAAAATGAGACTTGACCCTGAGATTCCGTTTACATGGTATTTTGTTGTGGTACATTTGCCTTGACAATAAAATCTCAGTTTATCCAAAGGTTCTTATGTTTCTAGTAGCATCAGAAGTACATATCAGAATAATTTTTGCTATAGTAGTTTATATAGATCACCCAAGTTCTTTTTTCTGAGACACCAGTAGAAAGTCAGTGCAGAATTTGGCTCACTGTATTTGCACTTTTGGACCTCTAGATACCCTAAAAATGCTTCATAATGAACATAATAATGAAGCACTTGCAATTAACTTATGCTATTGCTGAGTACTTCCCCGGTGCTGTGATGTAATTCATCTGTGCTGTTTGACCTAAAGGTAACTTTGGCAGCTGAAGCCAAGACGTATTCTCACGGATCTGCCCTGTTGCCTAACGTTGCTTACTGTTGCATTAGAGAAGTGTAAAAATGATTTACATATAAATATAAAATCAATTTTATACAAAGCACTCTGAATAAATGTCTTCTACTATATGCTTTAAAAAAACCACATTTTATTTGGCTGGAAATGCTTTGATAAACAACAGGTCTCATTGACTGCAACATTGAAATGGTCTAATGAATTTTTAATGTCTTTAGTTGTTTAACTGGATCATATTACAAAGAGGCTGAAGACACAGAAGCATGATGTTTCCTCCACTGGCACATTTAAGAAATCAGCAGAGGCATGCCAAGAAAATGTTCTGCTTTCAAAACAAGGCTCCAAGACTGAACTCAGGGGAAAAAATAAAAAGCATTTTGTCGTGGTTTCTAGAATTAAACTACTGCTGTTGATTTGAAATCTATATTACCATTTCCCCAAACTGACTGCACTTTTTTCTCTCCTTTACCTCACTGCGGGTACGATGTTGCATCTGTGACTGGCTGGCAGGTGGCAGAAATTGATCACATTTGAAAACAAATTAAAGGTCAGATATCTTTGATTGCACGGACAGTAGAAGAGGAATTCTCCTATTAAAATGTGTAACATTTCCCTGTGAAGTTAAAACATGATTTTCAAGATGATGCTGCGCTTCACTGCTTGCTATGTGCTTCACTGCACTGGCTTACTGACTGCAAAGATCCTCTCTGGTCAACAACCCCGTACTGATTAACAAGATTGAACTCAGAAAGTTCATCTTAAAAATCTTCCTCAGGTTCTCCATTCAGTGCTCGTGCATTATCAACATCCCTGTGTCTCTTGCAGGTTTTAAATCTCACGTGCAGTCCTGGGCAATAGAAACCCAGGCGCGTTAAGACGATAAATCGTTATAGACTCCTCAAGCCTTCTGCTCTTTGTCTAGCAGCCAACGCGATGTGCTTTGAGAAGCCTCCCAGCTTGCCTGGAGGCTTTCTTTGCTGGAAAAACCTATGTATTATCATCACCAGCAAAACAATGGAGTTGGCTGCAGGCACGGTGGTAACACAGCGCACCAGCAGAGAGAACAGCCCCATGCAGAGCCCGCAGAGCAGTGTCACACAATGAGGTCTGCAGAGAGCTAATGCACGGTGGGCTTGCTGTGCCAGGGCTCCACTCAACAGGCTGCATCTCCTGGCAAAGCCACGGGGTAGTGTTAGCGCTGGTCACAAAGCCAAGCTACTTGCTTGGTTTCCTCATGTAAGGCAGAGAGGAGTAATAGAGCAGGGATAGGAAGAGCTTCAAAGCATGCAAGGACATGAGAACTGCTTCCATTAAAAAAAAAAAACAAAAAAAGTGCAAAAAAGTGCTCCTCCCTGCAATGACTTTTCTAAGCCCAGTGAAGAAGGTCCTGAAGTTCACCTGCCCATAGATTTCCTTGAATGAGAAATAGCATGTAGAAAGTGGGTGTCTTCTTCCCAGAATACACCCCAGAGTGTTTGAGTACGTACCTCATCCTCCCCCACATTTGTTTGTTTTATCCATCTGTTATTGCCCCATATTTGATTATGAATTGAAAGCATTCTCCTGGAGCTGCACTCTGAGCTTTTTAAACTGAAGTGTTTGAATAAGGCTTGTCACTACAGGAAGGATGTAGAGGGCATCACATTCCCCAGCTGCCTCCCATCACCCTTTCCCCCTCCCTGCACCTCAGAGCCAGCGAGAGGCTCAGATGCAAACAGGGAGAGCTCTAAGCAGCTGCTGCCCCTTCCCTGTTTCTCCTGCTGAGCAGCTTCCATGCAGGAGGCAGAGTGGCTCTGTTGCTTGCTTTCAAGTGAGTTGAAGGAAGGAGCCTGAGGGCAAACAGAATGGTTCACTGGGCTCTGTCTAAGCCTACAGCAGCACATTAGTAGAGGATGGATTCCCCCATCCTACACGGTCATGAAGGAGAGGCAGATAAATATGTGAAGAAGGGGTTATGTGGCTCCCTGGTTCTCCCTGCCCCAGCCACAATGCCTGGTTAAAGAAATTATCCTAATTTTTCCCAGATGAGTATCCCAAGGAACTGTGCACAGTCCTACAATGTATTTCTTCTGGAAGGCTTTGCAGAAGTAGGATGTTTTGGCAGTACTCTGAAGCTTGGAAGTCCACCCTTTCAGAGGACTTTCCAGGAAGGGGCATCTGGGGGTGATTTCCACTCCCTCTGCACTGGCTGAACTGACATATGAAAAAACCTCTTGAAGTCCTGGGCTGAGAAGAAGCTTCCATGCTGCAACCAAGTGCCCTGCAGAGCAAGCTAAAACTTTTCTGCTCAGCCTAGAGCATCTCTCCACCACTGCCAAAGTGTGACAAAAACCATCAGGCTGCATGGCAGCCAGCAGAGCTGGGAATTTCTTGTGTACTCTTCTCAAGGGAGCAGGATATAAATCTTTTAAATGTATAGATGTTTATTAAGAAGTTCTTTGGTTTTTTCCCGAATTACTCCAATAATCCATTTGCATTTGATAATTTAACTGACGCAGGAGCTGTTTCAGGTAGCAAATTTGCTGCTTTGTTCTCCACAAGATGAGGAAATTTCATTTTACAAACAGGATTTCAACTTCAAAGCTTTTTAACCTGACACTTGAAACATAGCATGCAGAAACCACCCATGCTTCACATTCTGGCCATTTGCAGAGCCCAAAAAGCAGCGTGGAGCCGACTGACAGTAAGGGGGACTGGAGAAGAGTTTCTGTGTGGGCTTCTGCTGCAGCCAGATTAGATGAGGGAATTAGAGACAGGGTGTGGTTCCCACCTCGAATGCCTCTCCTGCAGTTCACAGACCTTCACACTGTCTTATTAATGCGCACTTCCCTCTCTCCTTCCAAATATGCAAACTGCACCCTCTCCCAGGTCCCTCCTTAGCTTAAGGGTGCTGGCATGTTCTCTGCTGACTTTCTGGAACCCAGGGATTTCCAATGATTTCCACATCCTCCTCCTGTTTCTCTTCTGGCTCTGGTGCCTCTGGGCTGCCTTCTCAGCTTCCCACACCACAGGTCTGCAAGACAAGGGCAGAAAGGCCAAGAATTAAGAGAGCAGAGTGATATTTGCACAAGGCAGAAGGGAAGAGGAACAAATAGAAATTGCCTGGGGCCAGATCTGTTTATTTTCTCCGTCTCGCCCTTCTCTCCGAAAAGGCAACCTTCATGTCTCCTCAGGTTCTTGTTAAGGTTCCCAGCTATCTTTTATTCCGCATCCAGTGCTGTCTCTCTCAGTTCTTAGGAAGAGAGGAGGAGTTCCTTCTTTGCCTTTAGGCACATAAGGCTGCATGAAGGTGAGGCACAGGCAGCATGTTTGATTAGAGCATATGGCGTAACACACTGCAGCACATCCGAGAGCTCTTGAACAGCCTATTGCAATGTTTGCAATGATTGCATTAGCTAACATCCCCGGATGAGCAGCTGATCCCAATCTAGATGAGCCATTACCGTCAAGCCTGCACCTCAGACCTGTCCATCACTGGGGTAGCAGTTCCCCCACCCAGTTATCAGCTTGGCCCAACTACACAGCCCTAACTCCCTCCCCTGGCTTTCTAGTGGTTGCTTAACTACTCTTCCATTTTGCAGGATCTCAAAGATACTCCTCATTCCATACCTTCCAGACTACAAAGCTGGCGGCTATAGTCTCCTCCAAGCCCTTCCCAGGCCATGGCTACAAAGGACCTCCACCTTTTTGTATGCTACTAAAAACAACCCCCTTCACCCTGTTCCCAGACCAAGCAGTGCAGGGAGGGAAAGGGAAGGAAGGAAAAGGAGATAGCAAACTGATTTATTGTTCATAAGAAGGGTGGGGGGAGCATGGAGAAAAGCTGACCTGAGCAGCAAAGCTCTTTTAGTAAGGATGATTTCTGCAGTTCTCACTCTTCCTCACCCCATTGCCCTTAATGTAATCCAAATCTTGCCCTGAAGGAAAGGGAAGAATTGTGCCTGCCTTTTGCAGAAGTCCTGGTGTGATGCTTTGCTGTAGGAAGTCGGTCAATCAAAGCAGCACTTCCCCCTGGGAAAGATAGGACTCTCCTGAAGGCCAAGATATTGACAGCAGTAGAGGTCTTTATGCCTATTAGATTGCCAGAATAAGACAGGAACAAAGCATTTATCTGGCTAAATACTCCTTTCATTTTCTACATTATTCCCATTTCCAAATCTGTATGTATACATTTGCAGGTCCTAACAATAGCATGTTTGTGTGATTCCAGCTGACCAAACAACAGAAGTTATTTATAACTACAGATGACCGGACTCTGCCGTATTTTCATTTATGTAATTTTCCTTAGATCATTCATTGGAAAGTGGTCGCACTTTCATGTTTCTCACACGCAGAGGCCCTGTAGGTTAGCACACAGGAGATTAACCTTGGCAGGCTGCACTGCTGGACGGCCTGAAGAGGAATTCTCGCTGCAGCTGTCTGACCCAACGAGCCCCAGGGGCTGGGGGGTTAGATCGCTGTTCTCAGTGCCAGGCAGCAGGTGCCTGCAGGGTCAGTACTGATGACTTTCAGATACAAAGCTTTGCAAAACTGGTGCGGTATTGTTTGGGGTTTTTTTTTTTTCTTTTGCCAAGGCTCACTGGCATTGCGGTGGAATGGTTAATGCCTGAGAAATTCAAAAATGAGTGAGCGGGACATTGAGAAGTGGCATTAATTAAATAGGACAAATGACTGTAAGGGGAAGCGTCTTCTCCTTAGACAGTAAACAGAGCCACAGCATGTCCATCCACGCTAGCAGAGCATCACTTCCCATCCACATAAATCCACTAAATTCAAAAACATTTTTAACATTTTCAGATGCTTCTCTCTGTACAAGCTTAAATGGGGACATGCATTAATTTACATGATGACAGTTGGGACATCAAAGGCTACCTCTTTGAAGCTATTCTACCTACAACCTTTTCACATTATATGGAAGATTTACAATAGGTAGTGCACTTGCTATAGACCCTTCACTAGCTGATAATGCTATCCAAGGCAAATTCATTCAAACAAACATACTATAGCCAAAAAAAAAAAAGACAATTTGAAAAATCCCTTGATTATATCTAGTAAGTAGGGCAGTTCTCCACAAGGCTCCTACAAGAGGAGTGAAGCCCAGAAGGGACAAGGGACACAAAGGGAACTGCAGTGTCCAAGGTCTCTTCTCAGGGTTGCACATCAAGATTTGGAGAAGCCAGATAGAGACAGCAGCATATTTTACAGTATATGTTGTACAAAATGGGCCTCACTACTGATCCAAGCAGACACACACCCAGCCAGAGCAGATCTACTAAATAAAGCTACAAGATCTTTTCCTTAAAATGGAGAGTATTAAGGAATTTGGTGATTAAAAATACACAGTGAAACTCACAGCTGGCAGTAAACAGGACAGAAATGAAGTCATGGAGGTTGCATTCCTTCATCTGAAAGCAGCATAGGCCTTCTTATTTGGTCCAGCCAAAATATCAGAGAAAAATGTATTCAAACACTCAAAAAAACCCCAAACACAAAAAACCAGGGATCTTCTTTCCATATTAATCTGCACTGACTGGGGTGTGTCCATGCACATGAACAGCAGTGCAGTTCTCTAGAACAAAAAATCTTCCTGCTTCCCATTGGGTTATCTTTTCCTTTTCTTTTTTTTTTTTTTTTAATTTATGGGAAACTTAGGCATTTTCTGAAGTGTTCAGAAAAGGGAAGCCAGCTGGTATTGGGAATTCTGATATCACAGCCGTGGAATGCCACACACTTACTAGCCAAGTGTTTCCATCCCTCTGTATATATGACTCTTCCCTCAAGCTAATCATTTTCATAACCTCTTGCCCTTTCCATGGCATCATAGCTATTTAGTAATATTTACTTTTTTTCCTGACTTTTAAAATGTATGACCCCATTGCCTTGCTAGTTCGTGGCTGATCCCCACGTAGATCAAACTCAACGAGTAGTTCATAGAGCCTGTATTCTCTGACATACTTTCTTCCAAGTGTGTTGGTCAATACCCACTAATGCTCCCTATATGAAAAGACGCCCAAATGATGAGGAAGGAAGAGGAGGTACCACAGCTTTTTCAAGCTGTTGTCTGGTGCGTTTAGTCTCAGGCACCAGCTTCAGAACTGAATTTTCTGGAAGAGCTTTTCTCTTTTGAAAACTAGTGCCTTCTGGGCTAATACTGAGAACGTGTACTTGGTGCAATAATCAACATGGGGTTGTAATTAGCAGCCAGTGTAGCACTTCTGTTGACCAATAACCAACTGAGTTTATTGCTAAGATCCTATTCACAATATTACTATCTACTAAAACTAGACATTGTTGTAACTGCTCTATGGTCTAGGCCAGACAAAGTTCTGTTCTCTTCCTCCTACCCACTCACAAGAACCATGAACACTAGCTGAAGTGCCAGTATTTGCCAACAAGCTAAAGACTTTCTTTAGAGAAGGGCAGAAAAGGTCCAGCTGCGGTATTTATGCCAGAAAGACTGAAGGTACTTTTATCCTAATCACCAATGAAGAATGGCATGTGAATGTTGAAATGGATGACTGTCCAGAAGAGTTGAATCAATTAATCAACTTAAGTGGCTGCACTTTGAGTAAGAGAAAGCCATGTTGCCTACTGACTGTTGAGAAATCATCCTGTAGAGAATACAGATGATTCAAGCATATAGTTTGTATTTCTTCTCATCCTGGAAAGTCCGTACTGAAAGAAAAACTGATTTGAAATATCCACACCTAATTTTTACTGAGTCCAGAACTGTATCTGTAATAGTATCTCCTATACAATGTTTATTTTGCCAGGATACTCCAGGAATACACACCTCCCATATTGCAAATCAGAACAGAAGTGTCAAACCTGCCAAGGCTCCACATGGTACATGTGGGTACCTGAGAAGTTTTGTGCTTTGCATCCTCTCTCCTCAGCATGGGATCATCTGCAATCTCTGCTTCTGAGAAACGTCTTTTGTGGCTCCACCACTTCTAGCAAAATCATATAATGTATCTGAAATAACAGAAGCACAATGTGTGAATAGAGCAAACTCCTGTTATCTATCTAGTGCATTGGATTTTCAAAAGTGTGAAAACTTTCTTAGAAATCTTACAGACTAAATGTATAGAATGAAGTGTAACACTTCTTTTAACCTTCATCAGAAGAAAAAAATAAATAAACAGTCAGCTTGGGAAAACTTACAGAAAGAAATGCATTTCTGAAGTGTTCCTGAACAGTCTGGACTTCACAGAATTTCTGTACTCCTTGGTAACCTTCTCTTGAATGAGAGTCTCTTCTTTATCTATTAGAGATCAGTCCTATCATGTCAAAGTGATCATTGGATAGTCACTGATTACGTAGTGAAATCAATGCAAATGCAGCAATTTGCAGCTACGTCTGGAAGTCATGCATACACGTGGAAACACCACAGAGAATAACAGCCGTAGCCAGACACCAGGAGGAGCACAGACTAATGACATAGGATTTAACACACATACTTTC
>VZTO01021281.1:79284-97052 GCA_013400615.1 Syrrhaptes paradoxus
AAGAACCATGAACACTAGCTGAAGTGCCAGTATTTGCCAACAAGCTAAAGACTTTCTTTAGAGAAGGGCAGAAAAGGTCCAGCTGCGGTATTTATGCCAGAAAGACTGAAGGTACTTTTATCCTAATCACCAATGAAGAATGGCATGTGAATGTTGAAATGGATGACTGTCCAGAAGAGTTGAATCAATTAATCAACTTAAGTGGCTGCACTTTGAGTAAGAGAAAGCCATGTTGCCTACTGACTGTTGAGAAATCATCCTGTAGAGAATACAGATAATTCAAGCATATAGTTTGTATTTCTTCTTATCCTGGAAAGTCTGTACTGAAAGAAAAACTGGTTTGAAATATGCACACCTAATTTTTACTGAGTCCAGAACTGTGTCTGTAATAGTATCTCCTATACAATGTTTATTTTGCCAGGATACTCCAGGAATACACACCTCCCATATTGCAAATCAGAACAGAAGTGTCAAACCTGCCAAGGCTCCACATGGTACATGTGGGTACCTGAGAAGTTTTGTGCTTTGCATCCTCTCTCCTCAGCATGGGATCATCTGCAATCTCTGCTTCTGAGAAACGTCTTTTGTGGCTCCACCACTTCTAGCAAAATCATATAATGTATCTGAAATAACAGAAGCACAATGTGTGAATAGAGCAAACTCCTGTTATCTATCTAGTGCATTGGATTTTCAAAAGTGTGAAAACTTTCTTAGAAATCTTACAGACTAAATGTATAGAATGAAGTGTAACACTTCTTTTAACCTTCATCAGAAGAAAAAAATAAATAAACAGTCAGCTTGGGAAAACTTACAGAAAGAAATGCATTTCTGAAGTGTTCCTGAACAGTCTGGACTTCACAGAATTTCTGTACTCCTTGGTAACCTTCTCTTGAATGAGAGTCTCTTCTTTATCTATTAGAGATCAGTCCTATCATGTCAAAGTGATCATTGGATAGTCACTGATTACGTAGTGAAATCAATGCAAATGCAGCAATTTGCAGCTACGTCTGGAAGTCATGCATACACGTGGAAACACCACAGAGAATAACAGCCGTAGCCAGACACCAGGAGGAGCACAGACTAATGATATAGGATTTAACACACATACTTTCCAGTCTATATGGGGCGTCAGGTGTTAAAAAACATAATTTGGGATTTGAGGTTAGCAGTTCAGGTTTTAAAGTTCAGCCCAGCTTTCACAGACTTCTTTCCTGGGAAGTGGGAAGAGAAAAAGAGAGCTGGGGGCAGGAAGCTGTACAGAACAGAACTTGTGTTCTCCTCCAGGATGCTCACCCTATATGACATACTGCCTGCAGCATTGCCGCTAGAGCCCTTCCTGAGAAGCTTGAAGGAATGAAACAAGTGTCTGGTAAAATAAGCAAGAATCTCTGCAAGATTCAAGCCAAGCACAGAAACTTTTCTTCCTGCAATATTGCTGCCCTTTTGATAGTTTGCTTGATAAAACTGGATGGATTCTTCTCTGGAGGGTGAAAGCAACAAAAAGGCTGTTTAGGTGCCCATCATGTATGGATCTGCCATACAGGTTTGTGTAGCACCTCTCGCCCAGCTCCAGAAGTTGGAGGGGAAACCCTACAAGACAGTGCTACAAACCTCTTTAGTATGCTTGGTCTTGTGTATCCCTCATCCACCACCAATACTAACACTGTCCAGTTTGGAAATATGAGTTCAAAAGCCTTTCCTCTCTCACTGATGACTTCTATGCAGCTGCTAAGCTTGTGCTTGATATGTTTATGTTAAGGGTTTGGTGTAAACGGCGCTTATTTTGCATAGCTGTCTGAAAATGTCCCCCTTTTCAAAAATGGGCAAAAGACCAAGTATTTCTGTAAAGCTTTTAAAATCCTATAGTCTACAGATGATGTTAAATCTTCTAAACCAAACCTGAACATTTTCAGAGAAAGCAGGCACTTTTTTTTCCTGGGAAAATGCCACTTTGTTAAAAATATTGAGGTTAAAAGCTTTCAGATAATCCTTATCCCTAAACTATACTAAAAACTAGAGAGGACAATTCTGCATGAATTCGGCAGCTTCCAAATGGGTATAGCTTCCTTTAAAGATTTGCCTAACATGGGCAGTGTAGTGTAGATTCTTAATAGAAATGAGGATTAGTAACAGCATTGCACACGTTGATGAGTTTGTAATGGAGTTCATATTTATTTTGGTCTCAGATCCATCAGGAGAGGAGAAAGAGCTTGTAATGTCTTGTTGAAGTAATTTAGTGAATGGGGGCAAAGAAAGTAATTTAACCAGTGGCTTAAAGAATTTATGTGAGTGCCATGCACTTCTTTTATCCTCTGTTACACAACATGTTAATTTTTTTATGTCTAATGGTTTAACACAGTGTGTCACATTGCTAAACCCAAGATGTGCGGAAGACCCAGGGTCCCTGTGGCAGGGAACCAGGCTGCAAATGAATTAATTCCTCCTTTGCCGCTTGGCATCGGGACTTACAGGCACAGCTTTTCCCAAGTGTTTTTTTTCACCCTGAACTACATAAGTGTACTTGGGCATCTTCTGGCAGCCAATACGGTATGGATACAACACGTGCACTGGGCAGTACTGAAGGACTTCAGAGACAAGGTGGGAAATGGTTTGAGCTGGGCTCAGCACAACACTGACGTGCTTTTCTCTAGGCAGTCAAAAAATCTAGTGATGAGGTCCCCATGCAGAGCTCAATCAGACCACCTAGAAGGAAGCTAGATCACCTTAAAAAAAATGCCACAGGATAATCCAAGGGCACAGGTGGCTGGAATCCCAGTTTGAATCTAGCCATTCACGTCATTGGGAATATTCATCTTCAGCATCAGCGAATCTGGCTTTCTTTAGCTCCAAGACCTGCAGACCCCTCTGCAGAAACGTTTAACAGCCTTTTTGACATTTCTGGCCCATGGTTATAGCACTTATTCTGAAAGAAAACTGCCCCTTTCTTCACAGAAATTGCACTCAGAAGCTCTTGTCTTTCCGGTGTTGAAAATCACAGGAGAAGTTGAAAATCAAGGATAAGAAGTAATCCAGTGTTATTACCTCTCTTCAAACACCGTATTTGTCTTTTAGGCAGGAAAAATATGAAGCATGAGACATCAGTGAACCAAGCCCCTTTACCTCTCAGAGAAGATTACATGGGAATTCAAAGTCTTGGTATAATTCACAGATTCCTGAGTTCACATGAACAGCAGCAAAGGAGGAAAATTGCTCCATATCCTGTAGGGAGGAAATGAAAGGTATATGGAAGAGAAGAATGTGCTGTGTGGTGCGAAAATGCTGTTTTGATTCCTGATGCTAAACATCTGCCATATTTTTGTGTGGAATCACTTGACTTAGTGAGAGAATAGCATCTTCAGGATTGTGCAAAGCCTCTTCCAGACTCGAGCTGTCTGAATTGGCAGCTGTGGGAACACCCACAGGAAGCATGGGACCCTGGAAGAAAAAGTGTAGGAGTACATCCTGTGGGGACAGATAAAAGTCAGAGCCGGGCTATGGGAACCTCTTCAGAACAAACATGCAAATAAAGTTTCGCAAGTCAAAGTCCCAACTGTTTGTTTAGGGATTTTTTTTTTTTNAATTGCACAATTACCAGCTATGAAACTGTTCATGAAGAAGAGTAACAATGGGAAGGCATTTAATCCATTTCTTAATTATTAAATTCTCCCAGCCACTGAAATCAAGTAGAAAACAGTGTCATGCAAATAGACAGCTTCCCATGAATATCAACAGGTGACCGAGAGACCCTCTGCCTCAAGAACACACAATCCCCTCTGCTCCCATCATCACAGTAATATGCTCATCTTTCTTCTTACCTTTATATGCTGAATAAAGCTAGATGGATTTATTTTTATCTTACCTGGATGATATTTTAATTTAATATTTGTGCCCGAGATTTTTCTCAGCCTTTCAGCCAACTTTCTGTTATGTTTACAAATGATATCCTGCAAAATCGATGCCCACAGATTGATTGTACATTGTGTCAATTATTATTTCCTTTTGTGTCTGAATGTTCCTAATTCCTATATCACTGGGAAGGTTGAAAAGGAGTTTTAAGTTGGCTTTCTGCCTGCTATCTATTATTTCTTGTGTGACACGTTATATGTTCTCTTGCTCTTTTTACTGTCCTGAGTACATAATCCTAATATTTTCAATTTCTTCCTACAAGGAATATGTTCTCTGTAGCTCTCTGATATTTTCACTACCTGCCTGGAGTTTTTTTTCTAGTCCTGTGCCTGTCATGTTTTTAGATGAGGTTGCTAAACCAAATGCAATAATCAAAATGAGGACATGGCATCTTAGATCCAACATTTAATACTCTCCATGTGATTGTCTACCCACTTCTAACGTGCAGTCCAATAAGTCATTTTTTCTGTCACATACCCAGAACAGACACTCACTGTGTTGTCCATGATGACTCCTAGGTCTTCTCGTTTCCCAGGAGGTTACTACTACATTCAGAACCCATTCATATGAAAGATAATTTAAAGTGTATTTCCATGTCCTTCTGTTGTTAGTTTCTTTAAAACAAAACATAAAAAAAAATAAAAGAAAGAAACAAATAAACCACCAGCTCAGTAGAAGTTTAAAGAAGTAAACATTTTACAAGTTATCATGCAGTGTGGAGAATTGGTGACCATCTCTCAAAGCGCCTTTTGATTCCCCAAATGCTGATGGGAAATATTCTGGAGGCACAAATAGACTGCAGATGTTGGAGAATACATCTTAGAATTCTGCTGAACATATTACCCTACTGGGAGGCTGTTTCGAGTCTCCGGGGACATTCCTTTGAGAGCCCAGCTGATTGTTTCATATTGAAACAACATGTCCGAGATACATTCCAAGTAAAAGAAAATAGAACAGGGGTACTCTGACCAAATATAAATCATGGGGCTAAAGGGCAGTTTATCTTCCTTCTTTCTACCATTCCTTTTCTCCCCCAATGAATACTCCCCCCAGGGAAACAGACCACTGGGTAAATGACTGCCAAACATGATGACTCAGACATTAGACACTGTCCCCAAGTGCTTCACAGATGGTGTCTGGATGGGAAACCCAGAGCTTTCGGCACCATAAGCCTCACTACTTTTTTTTTTTTTTCTCTTTAAAAAAAAAAAAGTCACTGCAACATTACTTCTGATCTCATGTCAAGCCCTTACAGCACTGTTGCCCCCCACAATGAATTCTGATCCTGACCTTATAACACCCGGTGTCACTGGCACATAAAAAAGATAGGAGAGAAATCCTAGCAGACCAAGGGGAGTGGGAAAAACAAAGCTAAAATAAACACATTACTTAAAAGATTATCTTGTGTCTAATTGAAAAAAGAATACTAGCATACATGTAAAAGGAAAAGTCTGCTGTAAAAGGCAGGCGTACTGTGAAGTACAGCGCATCAGCACAATTGCATAAGAGAAGGTGCTATGAAAGAAAATGTTCTCTGTACGGTTTTTATTGGTCTGCTTCTTTCTGTGGAATCCTGTTTGTTTCAGTACAGTCCTGATCCTTTCAGTTTGTCTTGTGTTCCCCAAAGCTAGCACTTCTTGGGACACACATCTGGACATGGGCAAGACTGAAAGCAATGGCATATTTCTGTGCTTCTCCAGTACCGTATGTTCAGACTAGACACTGGAAAAGTCCTCTGTGAAAAAAAAAAAAAAAAAANAAAAAAAAAAAGGCTATTTTTCCTCCCATGAAGAGAAGCTCAAGAAAAGCCCTGTAAAGGCTTGCAGATTATGCACAATGAATCAAGCTATCACAACTCTAAACAAAACATATCATGGGAAATGTGAAATAGCCCTTCCTCTCTCTTTCCATCTCTCACACACACACGCTCACACACACAAATCCAGCTGCAAAGGATAAAAAAGGAGGAATTGCACATTGAGAAGAACCAGGTCCAGCACGGTTTTTTTTCTTCCCCTTCTTCCTCTCCTTTTGTTTTTAAGTTTTGCCACTAGTATCATCCATAAGAAACAAAAGAAGAATTGTTTACTCCAACTGGAGAGGAGAAATACCAAGGTATTTTTGTGGGTTTCATTAAGTTTCAGAGGTTATGTAGCAATTCATTGAACGTCTCTGATTTACACAAATCCAGCTGAGTAGTAATTCCACTTAGGTCAATGGAGTTATTTGAGCATGTGCATAAAAGAGAGGAGATTCAGACATTTTGCTTCCAGATCCAAAGGAAAAGTTCCAGAATTAAAAGCAGCAACTCTTAGGTCAGCCAATTTCTCCGTTACTTAAGAAGGAGACTCTGATAGAAGTTGATAGCACTCTGCAGAGCCAGCCTCCCTGAGCCCTGGGGTGTATGAGCTGCACGAACTCTTGCAGGGCTCTACCTGATGGACCAAGGCAGGGTCATAGACACCGACCACCACAGGGTTCCTCACTTGGGACCCGTTACACCTGGAAATACACAGTTCTTCAAGAGCCAGTTGGTGAACTGCTAAGGAACCAACTATGTAAATCATCAGAAAACTAACCGAGTTTCTAAAATGTGCCTGGCAGGCAGTTTTCAAGCCCTGCCTGGGTTTGGAAGCAACTTTGTCAAAATTGGACCCTCTCCACAAAGTGCTTTGATGTTGATGAATCGGTAAATTCCAATGAAAACTTGTTTAGTCAGAATTTTTCTGACCAGCTCTACTTCCTCCTCCTGCCAAGCCTATTTACTAAGTCTCAAACTTTCTGTGTGGCTCCAGGCAAAGGTTTTCTTCCAGAACCATCACGGCTGCAGACGGCTGTGTTGAGGGGTCTTCAGGCACAGCTGAACACAGGCGCTGGCCCACCAGCGTCCTCCCCTTCCCTGTCCCCACGGGAGAGCAGCACCACGCAGCAGCACAGCTCGCAGCCTCCCTCCATCCTTAGCATCCAGACCCGTGTATCTCAGGAGGCTTTGTCACAGTGACTAAAGTACCATTATCCCCATTTTACAGCCAGAGAAACTGACGCCTGGAGAAATACCCAATTAGCGAGTGTCACAGCAGCATTAAAAGCAGTTTCCCACTCCTGATGCCTGGCCCCGTATTGAGCCCAACAGTCAGGAACATCTATTCACAGCTACTGTTGTGAGCTTGAGTCCAACGCGGATGTGTGTGTAGAATGGGGAGGGAGGCTGGGAGAGAATCGGCCAAGATTGTATTAAACTGTTCCCATCCCGGGCTTGCAAAAACAATGCGTTGCGCTGAGACGAGGTGTTATTGTCTGCTTTCAAGTGTACCTCCCTTTCAAGTTTTTCTTTCTTAATAAAGTATCTGAGGTCATGCTATTGTCATTAGAGCTTGGCGAGTGCTCAGCAGCTGTCACCGTGGCAGCAGGAGTGTGCCTGGTGCCAGTCCCCTTTGTCACGACAGCCGCAGCAATGTAAGGAGAAGGGCTTTGCAGGATGCAGGACAATACTGGGAAGGAAAAGGAGGGAATCCTCGACCTTGGGCCAGGGCCTGGTGGCAGACTGTTGAACCCTGCGCGTCTCGACAAACCACAAGGAGTAAAAATTCTTGGAAGCTGCAAAGGTTGCAAGTGAAAACAAAAGATTCTATCGTGTAGGAAATAGAACAAAACGCAGAGAAATTTGTTTTGTTTTCAGGGATAAAATAAGCAAATAGAGCTCTGCGAGGGTCAGGAGCGCTGCACCCTGCGTACAGCACTCACGGCAGAGAGGAGGGCAAAAAAGCTGGAGTGACTCTGGAAGCAGGTAGGAAAGTGCTCCATAGCTTTCCAGATCTTATACTGTGGGCAAAGGACAAAAAAAAAAAAAATAAAATAAGAAAAAAAAAAAAAAAAAAAAAAAAAAAGAAGATGACACTCTCTACTTGAATCTAAAAGATAAAATTATAAAATCACATATCCAAACGAAACCCTGATGATGTAATACAATCAAATAATGGTCTTTTGAGCCCATAGCAGAGGCAACTGATAGAAGCAAATGAATCACCACTACTGAGCTTTGCCAGTTTGGCAATTGAAAAAGCCCAGTGCAGGATAACTAGCACCGGTTTCCTTACCCCTCGGTTAAAGCGACACTAAAGCCTGCACCCATAGCAGCTGCAGGAGCAGGCACTGGGGATGGTGTTATTGGTCCATGCAGACTTGTTAACTTAATAAATGTTTCACAACTGACATGTCAGAGTATTTTGTCCCCTTTTTTTATTTGTGTTTATATCAGCAACACCCAGAAAAGTGGCTGTGACTAGGAGCTGCTTAGCTATTTATTTCCTGCTCGCTTTTGATCTGAAGATCCACTCCAGAAATACCAGCAACTGCCAGCCCACACCTAGGGATCAGTGCAGCCTCTTTTGCACCAGACATCCCAACGTACTCTGTGTGCACAACTTTCAAAACTGTGTGGGTGTTCCTTTAGGACAGGAAGCAAAGAAATAAATCACATCCCAGTGGAATTGCTGGTGAAGCTCTGGGCTGGTGGGGTGCTACCCAGGCTGCAATTTGGCTGGGATACCTGGGCCAGCGCTGCTGTATTTTGAAAAATACCATGACATTTTGAATGACCGCAAGTGGCCAGAACCTCAGCTTTATTCCTTATCCAAAAGAAAAATACCTTTTGGAGCAGAAAAGCCCCGGGGCGGGTGAGCAGGACTCACAGTGCCACCTGCTGAAGCACCACAGGGCTGCTCAGGGCAGCAGCTGACGTCCCTCTGAGATGCTGGGGAAGGCCTGGTATTAGCAACAGCTTGTCCTGCCCAAATTTCCTTGTGCAAAAATCTCCCCTTGGAAAAACAAACAAAAAAAAATGCACCTCGACAGACATGGGGGGAGGCACGGGGCACTGTGGCACTGCGGGAAGGCAGCAAGGGATCAGGCTTTGTGACGTAAGAAGGATGCTCGCCTTTCAGCAAGGCTTTAGGTCACAACAGCCTCTGTGCCAGCAGCCAGGCTGGTTATTACCCTGAGACAATACAACTTGTTCTTTTTCTTTCTCAGTAATTTCACAGCTTCCAGCCCCTGCTGGAGTCCTTCGCTCCCCTCCTCCCCACAGCCTAGTCTGTGGATCCATTGAAAAAAGATGCTGGTAAAGCTCCCTCATACTTAAAAGAGGGCAGTTAATTACAACAGTCTAAGGGCACATCTCTTAACCAGCTCTTTTTGCCTTTTTTCCACCCTCTCTCTTGTCAGTATGGGACTGCAAGTAGCTAAGACCTGAACAAAAGAGCATCTGATACAGAGATTCCCCCCTCCCTATAGTGTTGTCACCAGCTCCTAGGAGCTCACATCTAGTAACAGCAGTAGGACAGACCCAGATACTCTCCAACAGCAGGTGCATTATTCCCCTGAGCTATTTCCATTGTAACAGCTCCCATGTAGACTGTCCTCCTCTTGTAGGATACCACTATCTGAAATGATGCAAAGCATCTGAAGAAGAGGAGAGTGTCCCTGGTGTATTCAATAAAAGAGAGGAATGTGAATAAACAGCTGTTTTTTTCTAGGCTGAGGTATCATAAGCCTTTCGAGAAGGCATGATAAAACCTCAAAAATGAAGCAGGAGAGTAAGCACACAGTATCTTCCCTGTGAAGGTAAGCAAATCACATAGACCATCTACAGAATAAACTGGTGCAGGGAGGGGGGGGGAAGTTGTTGGGCAAGAGACATTGCACAGTCTAAAATGACTTGGGGAACGTGTGTGTGGCATGTATTTTTCCAGGCATGCCTACAGCAAAGAGGTTCACATGGTCCTAACAAATCAGCCATCCTTTCCCTTGTATCCTGCTTAACCTTATTGATGCTTACCACCTTTTCCACTTTTTTTTACATTACCAGCAAAAAAAAAAAAAAAAAAANNAAAAAAAAAAAAAAAAAGAGAAAAACAATCAGCTTCTCGGCTGCTCATAAACTCTTCTATAACCTTTCTGTAGAGAAAAAAACAGAAGGGGGAAGGGACGAGTGAATGTGGCATTGACTCTGTGACTGTGGTTTTTGTTTCCATAAACCTTAGAGCACAAGAATGCATGAGATATTTACACAAATCTTTCCACAATTCCTGTGGCCTTTGGGAGCATTGCATTTGCATGACTTCACCACTGTGGCTGGTTTGTGCTTTCTCAGCAGCATTGCCTGCACCAGAGAACAATCCTGGCCATTCCCAGTAGCTCTCCCTCTCCCACCCTCAGATACGATCACACCAGTGCATGTTTAATACAAGCGATGTTAATGCAGGAGTTCCTGTCCTGCTTGTGGTCCACTTTCCCAGGGAGAGGACAGGAAGTTTCCCAACTCATCTCATAAATACAAAAAGAGAAAAATGGTACAGTCAGAGAAAATGTTGGTCATTTAGATCTCGAGGCAAATATCAAGGGATATGAGAGGGTGAGAGGGAGGAGGATGCTTCTGAAAGGTTATTGAAGTGAGGTAGAAGTAAGTTGGTCAAACACAGAAGGAAAAATGCAAAACATAGCCCAGCTTTTGCATCAATTCACCTTACGCTTACCTACCCTGCATCACGGGATGGTGGGAAGCCGAGCAGTGTTTCCAAGTGAACAGGCTACTGAATAAGAACTTGGCTACTGAGGCTCAGTCCTCTGCTGCCCTGATCAGGGACTTCCAGCAATCGTTTTGGCCTGTCTGTACCTCATTTTCTCAATCTAATAGAGATGTTGCTCAACTTGTGCAATACTTTGACTAAGTGCATGAAAAGTGCTGTGTTAGGACCAAGGCATTTTTCTCACTGAATAGGAATATCAAGTCACTCAAGGCACAGGCTGCCAGTTGGGGAAACAAAGCCATGACGTCTACAAGGCAACGCGGTCTCGCCCATTCTCACTATTGCATCTGTGACCATTTGGCTGTGGCAGCCCTGGCCTTGCCAGCCCTAGCAGATGTCTTTAAAAGGGACGTTGCATCCTGGGTGTTTGTTCTGGAGAATTTGAGGGGGGAGGCTAGTGAAGGAGAGCCACAACGCCACAACGCGTAAGTCTCAGGGCTGTTGCCGTGGACTTTACAGGGCAGCCAGGTTGCCTGAAACGATTTTCAAAGCAGTGCCGCATCTCTCTTCCCCACTCTGGCTGAGCCTGCAGGAGATCCAGCCCAGAGGCAAAAGTAATTGCAGATTCATTTGCAAGAGTTGAACACTTGATATCAGAACCAGTGTGTAATGACATAAGGCAGGAGCATAACCACAGATGGCTTGTAAAAACTCAGCTTTGTCCCTCACAAGTGAATCCATAATTAAAACTGCGACTATAGCCCATTGTGCTTCTCCAGCAGGACTCACTCCTGCTACCACTTGAGTCAGCAAGTTTCTCTATTTACAGTAATCCTTTGCTTTGTCTTTCTTTCATTATTATTAAAACAATTTTAAACTCTTTATTGTCAGCCAAATGGTGTTTCAAATTATATTTTCCAGGAAAAAAAAAAAAAAAGACAATAGAATGTTCAGAGGGGAACACTTAGTTATGTTATAGTTCAGCCCGAGACACTCTGGTGACTCTTAGAAAGTGTTGAAATGACAGGTTCATGACGTACACGGTGTTGAAACAGCATGTTACTGCAACACTTGGTCCAACACGAACTTGCAATTTCAACACTTCCTAGGTCTTTTGTAAAACCCCATAACTGACCACAACAAATGTCAATTCCCAAAAAGTCTAAAGCAATGTGCTGTATAATAGCACAGAATGGAAAACCCATTTAATGTCCAGTGCTGCTACCCTTACACAGGATAATCATCCTCAAAGTATGTTTAATTTGTAAAAAACCTGTCATCCAGGATTAGCTATCCTCACAGCAAGATGCTGGGCTTAAGGCATGACTGGTCTGATCCGGTGTGGTAACATCTGTATTCTTCCAACTTGTTAACTTTTTCCATGGTGTCGCAAAAAATCCATCAGGAAAGTACCTGCCTCAGCCTAAGCAAAGGACCATCAGCGATCTCCAAAATATGCTGTCCTGGAGCTTAGCAGAGACCATAATAACAAAAAGTTAAACACAGGGATAAAACCTTCTCGACCAAAGGGAAGCTGCAATTTAAAAACACAGCAAAATTTGATATTTAAAAATACACCACGGCATTATTTCAAAATACCATTTGTTATACAGGCAGGAGGAGCAGGAGGGAGCACAGCCCACACGGTGTTTGTTTTGAAGACGAAGAGAGTACAGGATTTGTGCTCGACCTCTTCACAGGTTACACTTAGCTCATTCAGTTTCATTTACAAAAGAAACGAGGTTTCACTCAAGGGAGCTGCTGGGAAGCAGCTTTGTGCCCCAGCTCCTGTAACCAGCTCGGATCAGGAGACTCCTCCACCTGAAGCCAGCAGAGATGCAGCCACCTGGAGCGCTTGGCAGGACGGGGACACTGTGAGCAGATGGGACCGGCCATGTGTGCCACCACTCCGGGATGGGCAAAGAGATCGAGTAAAACCAATCCTCAGGCTGAGAGCCCACAGGAAAGCCAGGTGTCCCATGGGGGCTCAGGGGGACCGGTGGGATGGGTGCCTGCTGGAGGAGTCCTACCACAGCACAGACCCTCTTCAGCACTTACACAAAGCACCCTCCAATAATGTAGATGAAATGGGAGTTTTAACAATACATTTCCTTTCGTTTATCTGGCTCTGTTCTGAATATTTCATGCTAATTTTAGTACTCAGACAGTTGGGATGGGGTAAAACAGAATGGTGTGAGTATTGGGCTGTAGATATGTAGCCCCCTGCATACCAGCCTGGGTTTCTCTGCATCGATCAAAGCTGGAATAACAGCAGAAACAGCAGTTTTGGTGTTATATACAAGTACAGTTCTCATTTATTTTTAGAGAACATAATTTCTTAAGATAGCATAGAGCTTTCTTGTAAAATCATGATAAATTATGATAGTCTCTCTTCTCCGCGACTTCTTACAGAAGCTGCTTTTTTTTGGACCGTTGCAGTGTGCTGCATACTAGGAAGAAGGTACTTACGACAGGATTTATTTGTAGCTGTGAGCCAAAATACATATTGCTTTAGACGAGAGTCAGTATTATCACAAAGAACCATGCCGACTGGGGTTTAATGAAATTGGACCTGGGTGTCAGGTTTTAGCTTGGTAAAGTTAGCAGCTGGGATGAATTGGACCAGAAATGTGCTGTGTAACAGGATTTCACTGGAATCCTTGTGCAAAAAAAAAAAAGTATGTGGAATATGTCACGCTAACAGTTGACAGTGTAGCTGCAACACCAAACATTAAATAAATAAATTCCATACGTAACACAGGCACAGAAAAACTTTTCAGGAAAGCGCCTCAGAGCTGCATAGCCTCACGTCTATAAATCTCCATTAAATCAGTTTGAGTGGGGCGAATGTTAGGAACAGAGCTGCCAGAAATAGCTCTTTTCCTGCAAGATGTAGAAAAGATTACAGCTGAGATTGAGACGGTGGGGTGGGGAGGGAAAGCAGGGGAGGGGTGGGGGGGAAGAGAGGCAATGGAGCTGAGCTGGAGGAGGCGGGGGAGCTGTGAAAGGCATCTCATAAAAGTCCCATTTGTTGGAAGGCTGCAGGAAGTGGAGGCAGCTTTGGCACACGTGTCCACGGTGCTAAATTAACTGTTAACACAAATAATCAAAGTGCAAGGCCCATCAAGCCGCTGGCGCCAGCAAAATGAGGGAGAGGCCAGGTCAGCGCTGCCTCTCAAGCGAGCCGGCTAGCAGGTGGAGACCAACCAGGGACTCAACAGGATGGAAGTGCTTACAGAACACACTGACCCACTGACAGAGGAAAACACCGCTGCACTCCTGCTTTCCAGCTATTGTGTGCAGAGCCTCTTCTGTGTGTATTTTTATTTTGCATTTATTTATTATATTTTATGTAAATTTTTTTTCTATTTTATTTCTTTTTTTTTAATTTTTTTTTTTTCCAGCAAGTTGAGAGGTTGGACACCCCACGGTGAGCTGCAGTACAGCTCAACCTTTATTTGGCAGCAGTACTGGAGGAACAGCTGAGCAGGACGAATGAAGAGTTATTGGGTGCAAAAAGCACCAACTGCCCTCCAGTGCTACCCTTTGGAAGAAAAAGCACTGCTCTGCAGAAATAGAGGCTGAAAAGTAATATGGGCAGGGCTATTCCTACCTGCTTTGTTCTCCCTCCCTTTTGAAGAGTCCACAGACCCTTTCTGTATGGCAAACATGACGCAGACACTTCGATAGGTATCACAGCAAAGCCGCCAGCCCAGCAGCGACACACCGAAGCCCACCGCAGCCCGCACCGCTCCGTGCAGCGCAGAGGCAGGCAGGGTGGTGGGACTCGCTCCTGCCAAGTAGGATTAGGCTTGTAAGCAAGCAGGACTGCTTCTACAGTCAAATTTGGACATGCTGAGGTTCACTGAAAGTCTCAAATGATCTCATTGTATTGTACTGTGGAAACAGAAATTGCTCCAGCGATCCCCCTGCTCCGCACTCGGTGCGATAGCTCGGTGGAAAGGCTGCCCCGGGAGCGGCTTCCACCCCACCGACATAGCAGGCATCCCGTGCTGGGTTCACTGCCTGCTTCACTCAGCTTCCTGACACCAGACAGCTGTAAACCCGCGTCAACTGCCCAGTCAGGCCAGGTTTACAATTCCTTCCTCTGACTAAAGCACCTTTTGTCGGATACCGTGCAATGGTGAATCAGGCCCTGGAATTAACTGGGATCTTTTGCCTCCTTGCCCAGGTACAATATATACAGTGAGATGCTATAAAAAAATCACACGTATATCATATACCTGTGCTATGTACAGACATATTTACATCATACACTTTGGTTTGGCTTTTGTCGGATATACATGTATTCCCTATGGATACAGCTGCGGTTGCGTATATTCAGAAAAATAAGCACTTGCACATACCAGGAGTTACAATAGAGAGCATGTATCATTGCTCAGCATAAAATACGCTCCAGAAAACAAAACCCAGAAATGAGCACTCATCCTGAATCAAATTACTTATGATTCCTTATAATACATAATGAGACAAAAAGGTATCATTTCAGTGAGGTTACACACCTTCAGAGCAGCTAAACCTTATTTATTCCTTTAATTCATAACTGAGAGTATAAGAATCTCATGTTATCTTTAAAAAAATTCCTATTAAATTTATCTCAGTCAACACATAACAGCAAAATGCCCACTAAAAATACGGAGAGGGTGAGTGTATAATCTTATTATAGGGCATAGTCATTGCTTTTCATGAAGGAGTTGCTAATAACTAAAATTCCAAACAAAATCAATAGTAAACGTCGCGGCAATATTCACACATCTCCTAGAAACAATATTTTAGTGAGGTTTAAATTGATAAAAATTATATGTAACCTTCCCTATATTCCGTAGGGTCACTTTGACATTTATCAGATACAGTCTGTGGTAGATCCAAAAATGTATCACGGTTCTAGCAGTGTTTTAGAACAGAGCCTTTAATAGAGGAGATCATCCTTAGCTAACTTTGTAAACTTTAACTGAACCGTAGCCAGCGGCGCAATCTGTATAAACAACATCCAGGAACTTCAGCAGCAGACATCTGATGGGATCCAAGGAGCAGGTATAAGGATAATTTGCTCATAAGTCAGTTAGATTTGTGTAGACTTTTACAGGATAGGAAAATGTAAGATCTCTCAGGAAAAAAAGAAATGGGGAGAGAGACAGAGAAAGAAACTGAGAGAAAATGATACCATCATAGGCCAAAATTACTTCTTATTACCCTTTGTCCCCTTCTTGATAAGGGTTAAACCAACTTCACTGAAACCTTTCATGTGTAGAAGTCAACTTGACACAGCCAGAATTTTTCTGCAAGGGGAGTGGGCAAAGTTACAAAAACCTGAGAACTGTGACCTACACCAGAGGTTAGGTGGCCCCGTTGGACATGTCACCATCAGGTTTACCTCTATGGCCACATTATGGCCCCCCTTAAAGACACCATTGTGTGTGAGTGGGTGGGTGGGTGAGCACATGCATGTGTCGGATGACAAGTGCTATCACAGCTACCAAATTAATGGAAAAGTTATCATTAGTCTGAAAAATGAAAGCTGAACACTTCCTGAGTGGGCAGGAAAAAGGTAATTGAAAATTTGAAAGACTAGAGAATCTTTGTTAACTGAATAAGAAAATTAGAAGAAAAGCCCATTAAACAAAACGTGTACGATTAAGAGCCCCTTTTCTGACCCTAAGCCAATTTAGAGAAAGAATATCATTGTCTCCGTTTGATAAAAACTGTTGAAGACACAAAGAAACCAAGTCAGAAAAACAAAGTTCCAGACATATAAAGATGAGATTGCTCCAAACACATCAAGACTGAGTAAGAGCTAACTTGGCTCCTGTCCTACAACTCATAAATCCAGCCAAAATTAGAGTTTTCAGAGTACAGTACAGTTAGCACTAATGGTGTTTAGCACAGCCAGGGAAGTGGCTGCCCCTTTCCCAACACAACTGTTTGTAGAGATACCACAGCCCTGGGGCTGGTGTTCCCTGCCTCCAAACCTTAGGGCAGGGGTCTCCGCAGCACTGGTCTCCGTTCTGTGCCTCCTGCTGCTTGTGGGACCTGCTGAAGTGTGGCACTGCTTCAGCTTGGCCTGGGTTTCCTTCCAAAGAATATTCTGGAATGAAAAGAGCAGTCCAACAAGAATTTGGGACATAACTGAGCTGGAAGTCCTGCAGAAAAGATTGGGCATGGGGGCAAGTGGGTTTCCTGCTAAGTAATGCAACGCATATTGCTCTGCTAACTGAGGAGCCCACTGCTGATTTACACCCGCGTGATGTAAGAACGATCCACCACCACCACACATATTTATATTTCTGAATTCTCTGTCCTATCAAAAGTCAGGAAGGGATTTCTCTTCCCCACTGCTCAAAGACAACAAGAACAAGATCCTCACTTCTGCATCGGAGAAAGGGGGAACAAAAATTCCTGCTTCTCTTTACAAGGACCTTAGACAAAATAATTCAGGAGGCTACTGTAGATTCAGACTGGGAAGGAAACCAATCACTTCTTAACACATAGGAAAGAATGTCTCCTAGCCTGAAAGAATAAAGGTCAGATAAAGGGGGAAAGTGAGCCTGGGCCCATTTGAAAAGCCTTAGCTTGGCGTTCCAAGGCTTTTTTATTAGCTAACATTGAAACATCAGGAACCCTCCACCAACATCTGTGCATAAAAATCACAGAAATTCTCATTCCACACATTTTTTCTGTTCTTAATAAGAATCAAAATATCGAGAATAGGAATTTGGTTCTAAACTCTCAAGAACCCAGAGCTGTAACTGGAGAACATGCAGTGTAATGTGGCCAGTACCTTCAGGAACGATCTGTGATGTGACCCTTATCTTCTACACAAGTAAAGAATACCTAGTCTGTGCACAAAGAGAGTCACAAGTGCCAAATGACACCAGCATTGTGTAATGCCACCCCTAATGAACGCTTCTACAGATGATCACCGGCACCCAGGTTCCTGGAGCAGAGGGGTGCGTGGACTGCAGAATTAGCACAGTTTGGGATGGAGGCTGTCTGCCAACACACTCTCTCAAGTACAAACAAAATGCAGTGGTTTTCCTGATGCTTATTTCTGTGTTTACTTTCTTTCAGTCATTTTCCAGACAGTATCAGTGAAGCTTCTTCCTCTACAGGGTACTACCTGCTTGGAAAATCCGGTGGCCTCCCAAATACCTAGTATGTTCAAATTGGAAGTTCTCAGACTTATGATACAATCATTAATGATTCTATGATTCTATGATTAAGGTTGGAAAAGACCTCAAGGATCATCAAGTCCAACCCAACACCACCTAACTCACTAACCCATGTCCCCAAGCACCACATCTACACGTTTCTTGA
>VZTO01021281.1:97347-110801 GCA_013400615.1 Syrrhaptes paradoxus
AGCCTGTAGCGTTGCAGGGGGTTGTTGTGACCAAAGTGCAGGACCTGGCACTTGGCTTTATTGAACCTCAGACAGCTGGCCTCAGCCCGTGGGTCCAGTCTGTCCAGATCCCTCTGCAAAGCCTCCCTGCCCTCAAGGAGATCCACACACCCACTCAATTTGGCATCATCTGCAAACTGACTGAGGGAGCACTGCATCCCCTCATCCAGGCATACCTGTACCAGTCCAGAACTGGAGATACAAAGCAGTTAAAACCTTTAGCTGATACGGAGCCAGGCAAAAGCCAAAGAAAGATGCTTGAAAGGCAGCTCCTGTCCCAGCACAGACAGAGATGTACCCAAGGGTACACTCAAATTCTTATTTCCCTCAGGTCTTGCCAGGCTGTGAAACACATTTCCCAAAAGCCCTCCAAAGGCTTGAAAACTGTTTGTATTTGACTCGCAGCCTTTAATGAACAAGCAGGAAAGCACAGAAGAGTGGGTTTGGTGAAGAAAGCTTTCCCGTTGTTCTGAAAGAGGTTAACAAATACAGGCTGCAACTTTTGAAGAATTTACAATTCACAGTTCAGTCCCTTATCAGTACACACAATGAAAAGTGAACTTGATTTAGCTTTGACCTCTTCTGTCTTCATCAGAAGTCCAAGAAAAATGGTCACTGAGAACGGTCATTAAGACATTATTTTCTAGAGGATTGGGTAACATGGCTTTTCCTATGGGATTTTGGAAATGCTGACTGCAAACCACCATTTATTTAATTTCCATCTTCAAGACACAATTCTTGAACTACTGACAAGTAAACCAAAGAACGCCCTGTTTCATAACCTAGGTGTCCACCTACAGTAACCTAATGTAGTTTGCTGCCTTTACTTTAGTGATCCCAGACTCACAATAGGCAGTCCTTAATATTGCCCAAGTGGCCTTAAATAATCCTTTCATTTTCAGTTGCCATTAATCCATGAAAGGAAAGAAGAGGCCGCCTGAACTGGCAATTTCTCAGTTTGTTCTATTGTGAGCTGGTTTTTCTCCATGGAATTGTACACAAGCAGTAAAGATAACCATGCCAGCAGAGGAGGGGGTGGAAAGGAAAGAGGCTTGTTACTCCTGAGGGCTTTTCCTCTTTCCTCATAGTTTTCTGCATGATGTAGCTCCTCTTTCATTGCCCAGCAGGGAATCCCAGAGGCCAGAGGCAAATTTTCCCTTTGGTCTTAGAGCGTTCATGATGGATTCTTGTTTTGAGAAGAGGTTATTAGTTGTTTGCTCTTGAGTATTATATCATCACCATTACAGCAAAGCTGGTCTCATTCTGAATTTCTTTTATTCTTTGGCACACATGAGACATCTTGGGTTACGCAGCTAACATCCCTTTACGCACCAAAGTCAATTAAAACCTTTCCATTGGCTCCAGTGGCGCCAGACGAAAAGTTGAAAAGGTGCTGAAAAAAATGATCTCTTTTGGGCTTAATTTTGTTTCCACTGGTAAAATTCCCTCTGACTTTGACAGGAGTTACATTAAGTCCACTGATTTAAACAGCTTTTTTAGAAACCATTGAACTATTCAGTTATCATATAAGCTTCTCCTTGATAAGGAATGCTCATAGACCTTGAGATCTGTTTATGTTGTGCTTTGTTAGTGGAACTCATCATTTAAAAATGTCTTGGCTACTGTTTATATTTTCACTTCTTTCACTATAGTTCATATAAGTTACTGTAGAAACAGCAAAAGATACAATATTCAGAAGAGGTATCCAGTTAGGGACAGTATCTAGTTAAATTTTCAAAACATTTTCCAAGTTCTCGATAAATAATGGAACACTGCTGATCCTGAAGTTTCATCAGTGAGGGCTTGTATCTATCTATTGCCTTATACAGCCATATTTCAGCCCCATTTTCATCTAAGTTTCATAGTTTGGGAAAATATAACCTAGCCTCATCTCACTACTTAACTTCCCAAGGCTCACACAGCAAGCAAAAGATTCCTTTGATGCTTTTCCAGTTTTGCAATAACACTGATGTGCAGAAAAAGGTCTATTATTCAAAAAGTAGTAGTAGCCACATGCATGGATTAAACATTATTTTTTTTCTATTTTTTCAGTAAGTTTTCGCTTAAAAAAATTAAGACATTTAGTCATGCACTCTGAAAGTCAATCTTCCATATACTTAGGGGCTGGGTAGGAGGTGCTTTCTTGTTATTTTGGGTTTTTTTGTTGTTGTTGTGCCTGAAGGATTATTTTTCCCATCCCAAAATAGTTTGTGTTATCACGTATTAACTTCAACAAGTTCAAGAAACTACAACCAGAAAACTCTCAACGTTCAAAGAAGAAAAAAGGCACCTTTTATCTTATCTGTTGCACACATACTTTTAATTCTGAGTCTGACATCATTGCTGGCAAAACCTTCATAGTCACCAGAGAACTAACAATTTCGCTATGGTAATGAGTTTCAAAAAGTAAATGCACAGAATCTCTGTTTACAGATGCGAGCATCGAAGAGGTTGAAAATTTCTCCCAATACTGACTTTACCTTTTCCACTCTCTACTGCTTTGTCACCTCTGTTAGCTCTGGGGACAGAGTGTAAGAACTCCAATTCAAATGACCAGGTTTACTTTGTAAAGTATTTCAGACACGAATACAGTTCAAACCAATCTAGCAGATTTCAAATTCCTTCAAGTTTGCTCTGTATACTTGATAAAATTAACTAACCCTCCCTTCAGTTCTGCTCCCACCACCACCCTCTAGGACTGGAGATTCCCAAACGCCAATACATTAATTCATAGAGCACAACAGAACAGAAATTAAATGCAGGCTCTTGAAAAAAAATAGAATTTTACACAAAAATTTAAACAGCTGTTTTAAGAGGTTTTACACATCTCTAGGTTTGCCGCTTGCACCAGAGCAGTATCTAGGCCAGTCAATTACTTGGATAGATTGTTCCTTTATTAACCACCTAATTTTTGCAGTGAATGTCAAGTATTGATGCCTGATATTTGTGAATAATTGCTTCCATGGAAAAAGTGTTTGCAATACCTTTGAAGCTTCTTTTCAAGGTTAGCGGGATGAGGTCATTAAGGGAAGTCTGTGTCCTGTTATGCATAACAGAGCACTCCCATCTGCTTTCTCTGCTTTCGCACAGTATTCCTGCTCTTACCCAGGTAATGCATACTGCAGGAGCCAACAGCCAAATATGTTTACATCCCAGCAGATGTTTGGCCAAAATTTTCAAATGTGAGCACCTGCCATTAGACCAAAAAAAGATTTTTTTTTTTTTTTTGAACGCCTACTTAAGTGCTGGGGTCATCAGAGGTGCCAACAAGCAATCATGAGGTTCTCTCTCATGCTCTTTCCTTGGGCTGTGAGATAACCCTGTGCTCTCTCCTACCCAGGGCTAAGGCAAAGCAGAAACACTCGCACAAAGGCCAGCAAAGGCAGAATTAACAGCAGCCTCCAGGGCAAGCGGGATGGCACTGCAGCAGGTGTTCAGCTCTTCCTCTCCTATCCCACCACAAAAGCTCAGTTTCTGTCTTCATTAATCTTTTCCTGAGTTAGTCATGCTTCGTCTTGACTTTTTGTTTGTTTGTGTTGAGGAAGAACAAGGCAGGAGCCTCATCGGGGCTTCAAATAGTGCCATTGTATCCCCCAAGTGCGAGGGAACTGGTTAGTAGGTTGGAAAGCTCAGGGAGGAGGGGAGAGGGGCTGCAGAGAGGAGGGAGAAGCAGGATGGTTGCCACTGGGCCCCCTGAGGCCATTACACATGCTCTCCTGCTCTCTCTAAGCACCATGACCTTCTCTGGGTATTAAATAGGGTTGTTTTGTTTTCTTCGAGCTAGGATGATTCCTGACATGTATTTGATATTAGAATCTCTCTCTAGTGGTTTGCAAGTATTTGATCCCCTAGGGCTTGAGATGCTGGATCCACTAATGATTCACACAATGGCATTAATGTCATTCATGGATGAAACCACATTTCCTTACCCTACAGGGTGAGAGCAAGATGGGAAGACTGTGGCTAACATTAGGAAGGGACTGGGTGGGAAATAAAAACTGAAGTATTCAGGTCAAAAGACAGCGGGTGGCTAAACAAAAATCCGTGATTTCTGATCATTTTGGAGGTGGGGTGAACAATAGACATTTCACCCTCGAATGCCTGAGGACCCAATACTAAAAAAAATAGACAATAAATGACCCCCCAAGTGAGCAATTTAAAACCATTCTCTTTGAAAACAGTTCTTGAAAATGAGTTGGCAGAACAGTTAGATCTCCCCACAGCAATGCATCATGAGATCACGTAAAAGGAAACAGCAGAAGTATCAAAGCGTGCTTCACTGGAGCATGCCCTTAGTTGCTCTGCTCTCTTAAGCGAGGCAGCCCAGACTAGCACCTAACAGCAGAGCTGGGTAGACATTGCCAGATAAATGGTGGCTCAAACCCTTCTTGCCTTCAAGTGGGAAATGGGGCTTTTAATCTTTAATTATTTAAAATAATCACAGCAGACTGAAAGTGGGAACTTAAATGTAATTGCTAATGTGCATGCAAATTTTGAAGGAACATTTCATGCACTTATTTCCAGGCGAGCGTCCACCAATAAAGGGTATGAGGAAGGTGAGAAATAACACAGGAATGTAGAAAACAACAACTTCCAGGAGTACAGAAGGACTGAGCCTGCTGAGTGAGGCTGGCATGCTGGATACCTTTATCCAGAACACAAAAAGAAGGTCGAAACAAAAGCAACAGACAAAAAAAAAAAAAAANTCCCTGAAGAGGTGCATCAGAATTATCTGCCTGAGGGAGGATGCTGAGAGCAGCAAAGGGATCAGCTCAGAAACACATGCCAGATAAATTTTCAGCAGAAAGGTCTGTTCCAAGGTTGGGACAGACCTAGGTGACTCAAAGAGCCTTCCCAGCTCCGGGGTGGAAGAAAGAGGAAAGATTTCCAGTTCCTTGCAAGAAGAGAAACATGTGGATCAGATACTAGCCTAATAACCAAGGTGCACTTTTTGTAATCTGGAAACATCCAGACTGAGAAAATATACATTGTTCACTGGTTAACAAAACACAATAACTGTCAGAAAAGGGGCTTGCATCTTGATTTGTGGATATAATTTATATGCAGGAGAGTCTCAGCTCCAGCTTCAGTTTTGTGGGTGCCAATCCTACCATTTAAGGATTTGATCTCAGAGACAGCTACTCCTCCGAGCCACACCACTGACGTAATTTCCCAGTGAAGTCCCCTTACACCCACAAATCAGGTGCTGAAATCCCTTTGTGGGACAGTAAAAATGCTAGCACAACTAACTGCCAACATGAAATTATTCCTGAAAATGAGAGGGACAGGTCAAAGCCTCTTTAAAAAAACAAGTCCTGGTGGCTCTGCAGAAAAGGATTATATTATGCTTAGCTAGTGCGTGGGTGTAGAGAACAAGGGACAGAGACAGTCTTCCTCGGTACACCCTCCCCGCAGCCCCTTACAAGGCAGAATATATAGGCAACATTTCAACCTCAAATCCACAAACAGATCGGGATACACTGGAGGAGAGAGAGACAGATTTCTTGGTTTTTAATAAAAGGTAGGATTAGGAAAAGACGTAGGTGGGGAAGGTGTAAAACAAGCAGGCAGGCAGTCCTTACTCAGCTTCCCTCTCATATTCATTGCTCTGAAAAGTGGACAAGCCTTAGGAAGAAATAAGACACATGGCTGTGGGTAAAGGGGGGGGAGGAATTAGAAACTGTAATTCAATCTAATATTTGAGGCTTGGCAAATGCACCTATGGGATTTCATGAAAACCCCCGAATCTTTTTCATTTTGGAGCAATTAACCAGATCCCAGCATCGCTGGCTCCAGTGAGCCGCTTAGCTCTCTGTTTTATTACCCATTTCCTTTCCCCCTCGCCAGCACTAGCTCCCATCCTCGCACTTGGGAAAAAAAAAAAAAAAGGGGGGGTGTGGGGGGGAGAAAAACCCCACACTGTTACAATGCCACAAAGGGGCCACCACAAACAAGTGCCAGCCAGTGCATTTCAGAGCAAACACAGAACACACATAAATGAGGCTCACATTTGGATTAAAATGCTGTTGTGTTCAGGCATTTATGTGTGGCATAATTAAAAACATCCAGCCGTAATTTAATAGTTCCCACCAAGCACAGACATAAAGTCTAGCAATTTTTTCCCTCTGCATATTTAACCCTTAGAGACAGAAGGAAGAGGAGGCAGGGGGCAGGGGGAGGGAGCAGGAAGCCAGGGAGAGACAGAGGTCTTTGGAACACATTTTTTTCCCCTTCCTTTATGTTACTCTACTTTGCTTTTTACCTTCTCTGATCTTTTCCTTCTACAAAGAGGGAGCAAGTATCTTCTGGATGCTATAGAAATAGGAATCATGTTCAGATAGCATTTTTGAAGTTCAACAGCAGTGCAGCTGGGTATGGGATCCTCAATTTGCAGAGGATAACATCTGTAGCTGGATGCAGATTCACAATTTGTGAAGATGCCAGATTTTTCAGGCTTAGAAATTAGCTACTAAAAAGACAGACTAATTTCACCACCATTACTCACCCTGAGGACAGCCTTTCTATTCAGAGCAGCCCTTCTAAATCAAAGGCAGCAGTGACAGGACTAAGCACAGTGTTAGGACAGGAAGGATAAAGCAGCATTTGCAGCACTAAGCTAAGCATCCGGGGCACCAGGGTGGGTTCAAGTCTCTGCTCTGCCACATCACTGATTTTCAGAAAGACATCTCTAGGGGCATTTTTAAAAATGCCTAGCTACCAGCTATGAGAGTGAGGCACCTGAGTAAGATCCCATCTGTACCACTGGAAACCTGAATGGTTTAGTTTTCCACCTCTCTCCATGTCAATTCCCCATAGGCAGGTTTGGGAAGATAACATTTTCCTCCATCCCAAAGTATGTTACAAAAAGCAATGTATTAAAGATTGGGATGTGCTCAAATTCCACAGCAAGGAAGAAAGTTAATAAAGAGCAGAAAATCTGCTTGGCCCTATATTTCTGAATGCCAGAGTCTTCATTCAGGCAACAGCCCTTTACCTTGACTCAGCAGCACAGCAGGACTTTGCAGTAGTGTAAAACAGAGGAAACTGAGAAACAAGGCTCTTCTGCGCATATAATTATGGATTCTAAGATCATTCAGTCCTCTCTTCAGCCTTTCTTCACCACATCAGGTCAGTATCTACTGGCATGAAAACCTGCAGAAAGTATGTGTCAATCTTGCCATCCTGAGGAATAAAAGAAAGCATCCAACCTGTCCACTCAGGATTATGAAATCCAGCAAAGCTGTGAACTTGTCCCAGCTGGGTCAGAAACAAGACCTGGAAAGCCCTGTACCTAACTGCAAAGTAGCAATCAAGAAGCCTGGTGATGCTCACAGAATGGTTTATAACCAACATATACAGAAAAGATCTGTAAAAAACAGCTTTCAAAAATATGTAAAATAATGGAAGTGAGAAAATTGTGACTAACTCATACGTATCTTGCCAATAAAAGATAATACATCAGCTTCATTCTGAACTATTTGCTCAGCTGTACTCCCAGGTGAGAAGCCCTGCTGTCAGTGCCAGCCACCATCCTACTGTCACAGTAGCCAGCTAACCACAGCTGTNTATGTAAAATAATGAATGTGAGAAAATTGTTACCAACTCATACATATCTTGCTTTTACCTGCCAATAAAAGATAACACATCAATTTCATTCTGAACTATTTGCTCAGCTGTACTCCCAGGTGAGAAGCCCTGCTGTCAGTGCCAGCCACCATCCTACTGTCACTGTAGCCAGCTAACCACAGCTGTAGGGGGAAGGAAAGGCTTGCCTAGTGATGGCAGCAATAGCTCTGGACTTGGGAAAGGTAGGATCACAGGATCATATAGTAATTCAGGCTGGAAGGGACCTCAGGAGGTACGTTCAGCTGCTGTAAGTCACTCAGGCATATCTGCTTTGGATGTCAGAGCACCCAAACACCGTCAGCTCTGACCCCCCTAGGCACCGTTTGGCTGCAGCGCAGCACAACATGGTGCAGAGACATGGAGAACTTCTCATCCAGATCTGGTGGCAGGACAGGCCCCCAGCCTCAGCACATCCCTGAGAAATATGGGTTTCTTAGGAGGCTCAGTTAACTGGTTCATAACGTGGCACCAACACGCCTGGCTCCAGAGCCCTTACCCCCGTCTCTGTGCTCCATACGTGTAGTGCCCGTACACCCTTATCTCTCTGCACTTCCCCTTCCCAACAATAAAGCCTTCCAGGCTGCTGTGAGAAAGAACTAAATTTAAGATCCTGACGGCCTCAAGTACTCCAAAGAGGAGACTTGTGTAGGTGCCCGAGACAGATAGCTGTGTGGGAGGGGGTTAGGTAAATAAGTTCCAAATGAAATCCCACAAACTGCGGCTCAGGACTACTGAAGCATTGTTTTTGATTGCCACTTTATTACCGCCTTTATTGCCTCTCAAATAGATTGCAAAGAGCATGGCATGCCAAGAGAGAAGAATGAGCCCCCCTGTCCTAGTAAAATCATGGGTTTCTTCCAACTAGAAATCCTAACCCTGATCTCTTTTTATATAAATAAAAGTCAGAGCAGGTCTTGCACTGTAGCAATTTCTTACAATGTCATTTTAAAAGTGCTCTGCTGCAAACCTCTCTGCAAATGAAAACAATCCGTCTTCCCAAGGCATCCTGCAGCTTGTGTAACTTTTCAGGCAAGGCAGGAGTGGGTGATGCTGAAATGAAGATGGAACAGGGTGACACAGAACACCAGCACTTCACGAGATCTGTTTTCTGCATACTGACTCTTACTAATGAGAAAAAAGCTCTGCTGTGCCTTAAACGTCATGAAATCGCAGACAAGAACTAGCTGATGATGTCTGCCAACAGTTCTTTTCTTTCTCTGTACCTCCACGCTAGCCAGTGAGCGCTGGGCTTCAGTAACACATGTAACATGGACTAACGACATGGAGGCACCCACCAGCCCAGCAGCAAATCTGCCAACCCATTCCTTAGGTGTTCTGCTATAATGATAAAGTCCTGAGCACACAATGTAGGACAATAATATTTTATGTTGCAAGATATAGCTGTCATAAAGTTTCCCAGGTAAAAAATGCTTGAAAGGCACTAGGAGTGGAGAGAGTCACAGAATGAACAGTTTTTATGCTTGACTGAATCAGAGCTGATGCTGAGCTTTCTAGCCAACCCTAGTGAAAAAGAATATTTTGTCCTACTTTCAATAATATGGGCAAACTGGAAAGCTGCCACCATTCCCTCATAGCTATTCTGCTTCACCTTCCCACCTTCACCATCCACCATCATTTTAATGCAGTAGATTATAGAACTATAAAGGTGCCAACAATGTTAAAATACAGGAAAAAAGCCATCATATCTATTCTATAGATCTTATGTCACCACAGCACCCCCCCATAACTGTGATGAGAAGCTCTTCTGTCATATAAGCTGAACCAGCGAGCCCAGCTAGCCTAACGCCATCAGTAACAAGGCTTCACTATATAACTCACTGCTCCAGAAATCTGCATCACCACCAAAACGCAACCACTGCTGGACTGGAAACAGTCAACTGACTCATGTCTTGCTGCACAACGGTTACTGTGGGACATAATTACAGTCAAGAACTCTGCAACAAACCACTACACTCGGGAAAAAGCATAGTGGCGTCTTTAATGTCTGTGCAGAGCAGATGGGGACTGGGAGTCCAACCCTGCGAGCTTGACTAAGCACATTGGTAAGGCTCTGAGCCACACCATGAAGCTTCCTGGCACGGCGGGGGCTGAAAGTACGACAGTGAGTTGTGAGCAGCTGAATTCACACCAAAGAGCACGGCCCGCTAGCACTGAGAGGGTACAACTGTAATTCCCACTCACTTGGAAGGCCCTTTCTCTTTGCCAAACTGGTAACAGTATAAATAGGACTCAGGATCCAGGGCTTGAAAGAATGAACTATTGTTTTTCTTAAGGCCACGTTTAAAAAAAAATAATAATAATCCCCCTATGTTTTTCTCCTGCTCTTTGCATGCTAGGCAGAATACACTTTCCTGGGAAATGCATTATAATACCGGGCAATGTTTAGCATCACATTTGAAGCAAGCACATCCCAGTGATTAAAATCCAGGCAACAGAAATAAACACATCAGCAGGACATGCTGCACAGTACTGAATTGGGACTTCTTTGTTTTATGGCTTTCTTGAACGTTAAATACTGTGTGAGAAAAACATTGTTCAAACTTAACCATCTGTATTTGGTTTCCTTTGAGTGCGTTACAATCATCAGCAATCATTTGAAGCCTAAAATCAGAAAACCTGGTTGTACTTGTGGGAGACTAATTGCAGCAGTAAAAGGTGGCTTACGTAGCAATAGAATTGTTTTACTTATTTTTTTAAATGAATTTATTAGAAACTTGTTTTTAAATGGGGATACTCCATGTTAAAGTTGCACAGTCCATTAGGTTAAGCTGAGAAACGGTTTCCCTGTAAACAGTTTTCTAGATATTAATATTTTTTTCCACACTTCAAAAGGGGAGGAAAGGTTTAAATTATTAACTAAAGACCTAGAGCAAAGAAAAAAAAACTGGAGTTCAAGACCAACATGTTGCTTTGACAATTTCAAAACATATCTTTCCAATACAACTTCTTAAATACGCCATTAAGTTTAATTTTCAAAACAAAAAGTAATTTTGAATGAGAAAGCCATTCAGTTAGAAACTACCAAAACATTCTGACAGTTCCAAAACTTTATTTCCACAAGAGTTTTCAACTAAAGATATTTGCAAAAGCCAACCCTTCCCCACAATCTCAATTTCTGTGAACCAGCATGTTCCACCTTTGAACACTTCATTACCAGCCTGACACTAGGGCTCCCACCTCACAAGACCTCTTCTCCAAGAGCCTGTTACTCTCACACCCTCCTGGGAGCTGCCACTGCAGTGAGCACACCGGGTTTAGCTTCTGCCCTTCACCGAAATACGACATCCTGCTGCCAGCTGCCTTTCTCAGCAGGTCTTCTGTCTCTGCAGAAGTCTTCATTGCTCCAGCCAAATGCCAGAAGATAACAGAAAAGAACACAGGGTAAGAGAAACGGTGCACCTGTAAGCATCGCCTCACACCTACCGCCTGGGTAAAGCTTCAGATCCTTAGAAAGGTCATTTGGAGAAGATCAGGATGAAGAGGAACAAGCTGGCCATCCCACCCCCAGCTCCTCGAAATCTCACAGCTCCCTGTACAGAAGTACAACAGCAGCCATTAGGACACCTGGTGGTTTGTCCCCCCTCACCGGACAACGCAACGCTGGCTTCCAGCTCATCCCCTGGGCCTCTCTGGCCAAGTCCACAGGATGTCTGTAACCCCAGATATGTCACCTCAAGGCTCCCCAGCCTTAGTGTCAGCACAGACCCCTCAGTGGTCCAGCTTACAACATCCCAGGGATCCTCTCCTCACAGTTCCTTGTTCCCCACACCAGAGTTAGCAGCTGCTTTAATTGCTCTTGAGCTCTACACATGGAAATCCCAGCCCAGGCACAGACGCTGGAAAAAAACCTGCCTTAATCCAGGGTAAAACTTTCTGCTCCACACATTAGCTCTACTTGGGTGCTGAAGTGACTAGCTGGTTGGACATGCCAGTGTCATTCTGCAGTTCACCAGCTGAGGCCATCCAAAGCAAAAGGCATGAAGGAGATACAGACAGTTCTGTACCCAAACAGGACAAAATCAAAAGCTGGTTTCTAAACTGTCTGCAGAAAGACTGCCCACACCATCCCACTCTTCTTTTCCCTAGCACTGTCGGCATTAGGGGTTTTCTGTGTGTCTTGGGTGATTAAAGCCATCCAACCTTTGGCCTCACGCCTTATTACTCCACCCAAAGCATGCTGTAATTCCCTAGAAATGCACCGTTTGTCATGTTTTATTGTTTAATTACACTCTGGCTTTATTTTATTGATACATGTCTGTTTCTTCACTAGCTACATGTGAGTTTTTATGCCCCCAAACGTAAGACTGTGAGCACAGCTGCCCTGCAGCTATTGCCGATAGCAGAATTATGGTGCGCAGGAACTGTCCTATTTTCCAGCCTTGCTCACGCTCCCACGAGGAGAAGTGTGGCCCTAACAATTAGCACAGTGCCAGCAGCAAAGACCACATTTTTCCTGTGTCAGAGTGGACAATGTCATCGTGTCACACTGTACATCCCCAGACTCCCAATTATGAGTTATCCTTTACACCACCTTGGTAACTCCTTAAATAAAAAGAAGAGAGCAAAGGAAGCAAATGACCATTGATTGGAAGTATTATCATTTTGATGTNTGCAAGACTGTGAGCACAGCTGCCTTGCAACCATTGCCGATAGCAGAATTACGGTGCACAGGAACTGTCCTCTTCTATTGTCCAGCCTTGCTCATGCTCCCACGAGGAGAAGTGTGGCCCTAACAATTAGCACAGTGCCAGCAGCAAAGACCACATTTTTCCTGTGTCAGAGTGGACAATGTCATCGTGTCACATTGTACATCCCCAGACTCCCAATTATGAGTTATCCTTTATACCACCTTGGCAACTCCTTAAATAAGAAGAAGAGAGCAAAGGAAGCAAATGACCATTGATTGGAAGTATTATCATTTTGATGTAAGTAGGGAAGCATTTGTCTTCATAGATTTTTATTGCAAGAAGTGGCATATAATAACAAGCACTCTCTCTAAACATTCTCTACCTCATTTCATTTTGCCCTTTCAGAGAAGGGAATTTGCCATTTGGAGCCAGCAATGTCTTTTTGTTGCCTGCTTCTGGGTCCCAGTTGATCAGTATTTCCCAAAACACAGTACTGCTGTTTCAGAGTTGCACGTTAGGCATCTAGAGTTCAACAATAACAAAATTCTGTTTTGGCAGAGCTTGTCTCAGTTTGGAAACTTTCAGCCTGAATTTGATGTCACTTACAGCAGTCAATATGCCCATCCAAAAAATAATGCTAAGTAAACAGAGTTACTGCAGCTTCTGCTAAGGCCACAGATATCATTATGTGTTTCCAAAACTTCTGGTAGTCCAGGGGTAAGAAACAAGTGATACAGGTTGCATTATATCTACATGCACAAACAGATACTATACATGTTTATTTAGTTTAGCTGATGGATACTGTTAAGGATTAAATTTGTGTAACAGTCAGATCTCAAGCACAGGGAAGGCCAATTGTCCTCATCATTTCTGCTAGAGCCTATAGAACCTATGCTGACATTAAGGAAATAATAATAATAACCTAGTCCTTTTGGCTATCAGAAATCCTTCACACAGAATCACAGAATGTTAGGGATTGGAAGGGACCTGGAAAGATCATCCAGTCCAATCCCCCTGCCGGAGCAGGAACACCCAGATCAGATCGCACAGGAACACATCCAGGCGGGCTTTGAATGTCTCCAGAGAAGGAGACTCCACCACCTCTCTGGGCAGCCTGTTCCAGTGCTCTGTCACCCTCAC
>VZTO01021281.1:117618-132442 GCA_013400615.1 Syrrhaptes paradoxus
TAACTTGGTCCTTTTAATTAAAAGCGGCACAGGCACGAATGGGGCCCCGAGAGTGCCTTTTCCAAGCGGCGGCCCAAGGCTTGGTGCTGCCTGCCTTGGTGCACCCTCCTCACAGCCACAGCCCTGCTGACCCCAAACAGACACCTCGGCTTCTCCTGCTCGGCCGATCAGATGTTATAGACAGCAACGCGCACGTAACGGGAAATTACAGCGATTTAGCAACCGTGCAAGAAACTCCTGGGTCAGTGGCTTCGTCAAGAGGCCAGGCCGGTGCGTAACGGGCACCGGGATGGGAAGCTGGGCCAGAAAGGAGACACGGTGCATCCCCGCACGCCGCGGAGAGGGGCGGTTGCAACACACAGGGGATCAGACCAGAGGCAGGATCTGAAATCCATGTGCTGGAGAAGGAACGGCACGTAACGCTTAATTACATCAAATGGTCACGACCCAAGTTTGAAATCTCATCTGTTCCTTCAACAGCATCCCTGCTAATCCAGTTCCCGCTATGAGCACACCAGGGCAGCGGTTCGGGGATGACTCGGAGGGAAGGCTGCCATTGCCTGACTCACTCATCCCCACTTCCTGGAGCCTGGCCTTTCAAGTCTCCATCCCGTTAGCAGCTCCTGAAGTGAACCTTCTTATCGTGTGAAGAGCGATGAAGTCACATCCCACCCCCCCCAAGACTGTGTCTATACATACTCTCCCTCCTCCATGTTTTTGTCTGGAAATTTGTTGCTCATACTGTTCATATGAACATATTTCTTACTAAGATCCAAGTAAAATTATTCATAAAATGATTCAGGTTTGCCAGTAACTGTGTGGATCGTGAGAGTTTATTAAGTTGTTTTCTACCTAGGGGTGTTTTGATGCTGTGAAAAAGGCTTCCTATTAGGTTTTATTCATAAAAAAGTTGAAAACTCACCTGATATTGCTCTTTCTGTCAAAAAATGCACATAGAATGAACACAGATGTTTTTAGTGAAAAAACCCACCCCATTAAAAAAAACCCACCCCATTAACAACAGTGGATTTGAGATAGGGACACAACTCCCAAATGATAAAAAAGTATTCCTCCCTATCTCAGTGATACGGGGCATGCTTTATCTGCCTCCTCCAAAAAAACGGAATAACAGACCTAAACAAGAAAATATACCAAGACATTTAATAGTGAGAGGTCACGATCTTTTGGCTATAATCTTAACCAATTAGCTCTGTCTGTTTCAGTCTGTTCAGCCAAACCTGATTGTACAAAATAAACAGCATTTCTCAAAATGCTAGCTCTAATCTCAAAATACATAAGTCACTAGGGAAAACTATGTTTGTTTCTGCAGAGACCTTTCACGCAGCGCTACTCAAGTGTACAAAATTAATGAAATAAGTGAAATTCACTTACGTGATGTCTTGCCCCAGGGGCTGTGAGCTTGCCTTGGGTAGCTTTAAGGAGGTGGATTGTGAGCCCACTTGGCCTGGACCTGTGTAGTAATTAGCAAGTGAATGAGGAGGGAAGACAGTCATTCTGACCACACCTGCAGTGCCAGGCAATGGAAATTCAGAGCCCTCTGGGGGATTCAGAGGGATTTTCTCTCCTCCAGTGCTGTTAGCTGGGAATGGGCTGGGCATTGGTCAGCATAATGCAGCAATTGCATTGTGTATCACTCATTTGTATATTCTATTATTATTTTTAATTTTATTTTATTTCAATTATTAAATTGTTCATATCTCAACCCACTAGTCTCCTGACCTTTACCCCTCCAATTCTCTACTCCATCCCCTGGGACAGGGGAGGGTGAGCAAGTGGCTGTGCGGTGTTTGCCTGCTGGCTGGGTTAAAACCACAACACTTAGTAACAAGGAAAAGCAAAGAGAGACCAAAAGTGATTAATTTTCTATGCCAATATCCAGGCTCTGAAGTACAGCAAGCAAAATTTCTTGAATTTCTGTGAACAAAAGAAGTCCCATGCAAAGCAATGAGGAAGAAACAATCAGTAGCAAGGATAAAGAAAAAATGCCATAAAAGAAAATCAGAAAGCAGAAATATGAAGAGAAAATAGCAGAGTGAAATTCATTGTGGAAAATGCATTGCAACTAACACGCAACTAGTCAGAGCTAAAAAGATGCTGCATGAGAGAAACAGAAAATGCTCACGATATGAAAGTGGTCACAAATGAACTATGAACTGCTGGGGCATTAAGGCATCTGGCCTGTAGTACCCAAGAGTAGTTTTAGCTCCCTGGTCCATGCACTTATCTTAACAATATCCCAACTTCATGCATGGGAAACCTTAGTCAGCACCAGCCCTACAAAATAATTCAGTCTCTCAAGAAGGAAATGTAGGCACAGAGGCTGAAAGGGCCCTGCAGAGCCCTTTGGCCTGGTCTCCATCTATGCCAGTAGCTCACTTTTCAGGGAAAGTGCCTTACCATATGCAGATGCAGACATAGGTTTGCTTCCTTTTTCTGGTGCTCTCTAAATTCTTCTTCTGGCTCTCATTGCTGATGTCACACACGACACCCCTGCAGATCTCCCTAGTGGTGCTTGCAGCCTTCTTTTCCATCCCACACACTGGAAGGACCCCATTTTCAACATTTACTGTGGATCTCTTCTTTATTTTCTTTGGTCTTCCATCTCTGTTGCCACCAACGTGCAAACAACTTCAGGAGAATTCTTTCTGGCTGAGGAAAGCAACATAATGAAGCAGGGAATAATAGATACAAAATGAGAGTCTGCGACTGAGAAGGGTTCCATGTTGGACAGACATAAAAACAACAGCAAACAAATACAAAATCAATTAACCCATAGCAGAGAAATTACCGAGAACTACATGAGAAACAAGATGCAGAGGTACATAGCTCAGCCTGTCCTCCTGAGAAAGCCAGAGAGGCTGTTGACAAGGGAGTTTGTCATTCTATGTCCCGCCAACCTCCGATTACAGCATCCAGCAACCATCAGCCCACCCAACTCCTACTGTCAAAGGAGCTCCATGTTCTCAGTGACAAATGTAAAGAGTTGTGGAAAAAGATGTCCAAACCCTAAAGCCTCACACACAGCACCTTACATTTTTTGACTGTTATAAAACCACCCTGAGTAATTTCCAAACTCATGGCCAGACCCTAATGAATAATTTTTCAAAACAATGTTGTGGATGTTTCTGTTAACACGTTGAGTGTATAATTTCAATTTCTTCATTTGGAGTTACTCTGTGCTAGTAGGCATTATGTGCCTTCCAAGAGACAATAGAGAACAACGCGGCTGCACTCAGTCAGGGGGCATCTTCTGGAAGGAGGAGCACCTGCACAAGTTAGTTTGAGGGATGGCTCCACAATACAGTTAAAATACTGACACACTGGAGCAAGTCCAGCAGCAGGCCACCAAACTGGTCAGGGGGCTGGAGCACAGGCATATGAGGAGACACTTCGAGAAATGAGTCCTTTCAACTTGGAGAAGAGGAGGCTCAGAGGAGACCTGACTGCTGAAACTACATGACCTCAGGTTACAGAGCAGACAGAGCCAGACTCTTCTCGTAGGTGCACAATGATAGGCAATAGGTACAAGTTGAAGCAAGGAAAATTTGAATAAAATATAAGAAAAATATATTACCATGTAGGTGGTCAAATACCGGAATACAGGATGTGGGCTCTCCATCTTTGGAGGTGTCAAAGCCTTGACTGGGATGAACCTGAGCAACCTGATCTGCTTAGATCTCCTCTGAGCAGGGGTTGGACTAGGTGACCTCCAGAAGACTCTTCCAATCTAAATTCTTCTGTGAGACTGTGAAACAGCTTTCCAGATTCAAAGAGCTGATGTTTTCAGATGTTCTTGAACTTAAAGTCAAGGTGTTAGAAAGTTCTCTGTCAGAGACCCAACCCATCCAGGCTGATAAAATAAATGCCATGGCATTTTTGTGAATAATGTTTGTTTTATACTGTTGTTGGCATTTCAGATAAATATTATTCCTTATTTGTATGTCCTGCAAGACACTGATATCTTAGACACTTGATTCACCAAGCTATTTTAAATCCCTTCTGTCTGTTTTGCCTCAGTGCCTTGCTCTCAACCCATAACTTGCATCAACACTAATCTCTATCCTATTGCTTAACCCCTTAAAGGATTGAAAAGGTTTCTACAGGTAGCAGTCATGTGATGGTAGGGTAATGAAGCTCCCTACCTGCATATGCACACACACACGTTTGCATAAATACACATATACACATATCAGGCATATCCAGTCTTGTGCATTTACTGTGACTCAGGAGTGGTCCCATCCTTTGCTGTGCTGACCAGCTGTACCTGGTGTATCTCAGAGAGGTTTCCAGGCTGCATTCATTGAAAGCATTTGTACAGAACTACAGTGCCCCCTGCATCGGTGCACAGCCCTCCCAGCTGCACCAGTGGCTTTGCTCTGTAAAGCCGGTACAGCCCTATCGCACCACTAGAATCCCTTCTCTCCTGGGTATCAAAGCTGACAAAGTCCCACAACTTGCCATGCCTGCCCTTAGCTTTTGTGTTTACTTTACAAGTCAGAGATTAACATTGAGAAGAACGGAAGTCAGGAGCCTGAAGATCCCATTTTAGTTTTGCCACAGACTCACTTTCCAATCCTCAGTGGGCTACTTTTTATCCACATCTCAACTCCACCATACACAAGAGGGGAGATGATAGCAATGTCACAGCAGAAGCTGTGGGACTTCACACCTAGAGAGCTCTCTGCAAACATAAACTGCACAACAATATACATTCTTTTCTGTAATCCCTTCAAAATAAAACACACAGAAACGTAATTCCTCCCAGCTTCTCTGCTGGCATGGAGTGAGGAGCAGCCTCAGTGGCAGAACTTTGAGTCTCTGCACACAATCTATGATCTCAGACAAGCAAGATTCACCAGTTTAATGAGAAGCTGCAAGTTAGTCAACCATTTCATTGCTTTGGCCCCTCAGAAGTGTGCGAGGCATTGATTACAATCACATAGGGTAAGTTATTCTGGTTTGTTCGGTACCTCAAGTAAGCAGCAATAACTGCTCATATGTTTGAACTCTGATGCTGGCATTCCCACGCCATGCCACGTTAGACATTCAGACAACTGTGCTGATCACATATTTCCTCTTACTTTAATGGGCCTTTCAGGAATGAACAAGCATTCCCTTGTATACTATTATGGTTCCCATCACTTGATGGTCACACTTAATTAACCACTAGTTTAGCAGAGAGCTGGTTACACTTCATTTCATTAAGTGATTTCATAATCACCAGAGGTACACTGACAGCTCTGTTAGCTGAAGCTATGCGAAAAGGGGCAGCAGAGACAACAGGAACATTTTGCAGCACTTCCTCATCAGTGATTTTCCAGGCGCTGCTCTTGCAGCTATTTACATTTCCATTCCCGTTTCGCTTTTTGACTCAAGGCTATCTCAGACCATATCCTATTAACAGTACCCTTAGCAATGTTGGTCCCTGCATCCTTAAAATCATAATTTTTATATAAAGTATATACTAAGAATTTCTTAGTCTTCCCTCATTTAGGCTTTTCTGTTCATGGTCAGCAAATCAGTGTGATTAAAGGACAACATCCCATTTAAAAATGTAAGCAAGAATCAATGGGAAAACAAGAAAATGTTAAAAGGTTCTACAGGGGGATAAATCAGCCAGTTTAAAAGCACTAAGCAATTAACTCTAAAGTATTTAACTATCACATGACAGGAAAAACACCACCAATGTTACACACATTAGCATAAGAACATGCACATTACAGGACACCCGTAAAACCCTACATTCAAGCTGCATATCACAAAAAACTTCTCACATTGGTTTATGCTCATTCACAGGGTAAGAGGCAAACAGTGTAATGTTTCTAATGTGAAAACACTTTCTTCTGATTGAATGGGGGGCAATTTTGCATCACTGTACTTGAAACCTAGATCTAAGGTTCTGTCTGCCTGTGTTTTCAGCCATATTTCAGTTTAAGAAAGAAGTGTTAGGAAAACACCATCATAAAGGAGGCTGAGAGGAAAGACTGATAGACGCATAGAACAAACCAAAAATAATGCCAGTGACTTGAACTTTGTTGTGAAGCCCTTTATCTCTGTCAGAGATTTGTGCTCAGAAATAATGAAAACTCATAAACTATATTTCATATAAAACCAGCATCTTTTCTCTGTCTAGACTTTAGTTCAAATCATATGAAGAAACAGAAGAACATTTACCACTCACTATGAACAGACAAGAAGCAAAACAGAAGTATCTTGCCAGAGTGCCAGAGTCAAATCATGTGTCCACTTGTTACTGCCATTCCTTAGAGACTTATTCTATCTAAGGATCATGAGAAGCTTCCTACAACTTCCATCTGCTTTCACTTTGCTATATGTGTTACGCTGTTATGGTTTGTGATGAGACGGATTTGTCACTGGAGTCCAGAATATAAGGGAGCCACTTGTTTCAGGAAGTCATGGGAGGAATTCTGCTTTGTGTGTCTTCATGAATTCACATCTGTTACAAAAAAAAAAAAAAAATACTCATCTAGCTCTGGAACTAGATAATAATGTAGGAAAATGCAGCATGCCATCCCCCACCCAGCCCACAACATAGTTATGAGAAGTTCCATGTAAATTGTGTGAACTTTTCCTTAGAAATTACACTTTTTACTGATGGGGGGCCAGGGGGGGAACCCAGTCCCACATTGCTTTTTATAACTGGCCTGCACAAAATATTATTAAAAATAGTTTATTTTCCTACATCTTTCACCCATACACTTTTCACAGTAACTATGGTGGGTCCATATCATTGTTCCAACTTTAAAGGCAGGGTAAATGATATGTCACTTAAATAAGTGACTATTTTGAAGTTGTGTAACAAGTTTCAGATGACCTAGCTGTCTTCGGCCCTCACGCTCTGCAAAGTACACCCCAACTACAGTTTGTACTGAGTCATTTAGCCACAGCTACTGTAAGCAAAAAGAGATTACATTACTCAGGTCTTAGCAGGGCGATACTTTGTGCACTCAGTAAATCAAGGAAAAGGAAATCAACAATTGGCTTTGAACCATAAATGGAAATTCATGGCAAGGTTATTCAGATTTGGTTATCAAGAGAAGAAGAGACCCTCACTGCCTTAAGGGAAGAACAGTAGGGGTTTCTAGATTAGATCTCTTTTTCTGCTAGCACACAAACCTAATTCCTTCAAGCAAAACTTTGCATTTTTCAGGTAGGTGAGGCATAGATCGAGAGTGACAATGATCTTACTAGTGTACTAATGAACAAAAGATTAATAACTGTAACACGATCTAAATAAACATCCAGCTCCATGTCTCTCAGCTGGATGATTTGCAAAGCATTTCTCATCATGCATATGGCATGTTCTAACTGACCATTTAAAGAGCCTTTCTCATGTAGCTTCATAAGTTTCTGGGTTGCCAGCTATTTGCATTGACTGGACACTTTAAAGTTTTCAAGTGCTGTGCATTCTCTGTGGTGCTACAAAAGCAACATTATTGATAATAAAGACAAGATCCAGCAGGCAAAACAGGAGAAAATCCAACAAATCTTTGATTCATAAGAGACACAAAGCTGCATGATTCAAATACCAGAAATTCACTGTCAGGAATTTTGGCAAGTTTTTATAACCAGTAAATTATTACTAGTTTTCTTTGGTATTCATTATAACAACATTAATAGTGGTGGATTCCTTTGTACATGTTTGATTTTAATATCCAGATCTGTGGGAATCCCTCTGGTATTTAACAGAACAAAATAAAACATCAATTACAAAGTCATAGAAGGAAATCTAACAGTGTCGTCATCCAAAAAGTCGTTCACATTAATTTATTAACAAGCAACACTTTCCAAGGTTTCAAACATTGCATGACTCCAAAATAATGAACAATTATTTAATTTGTGCTCAGTTTGTAAATATGCCTCTAGATACACAAAAACTACTCCCACAATTTATCATGTTGCTTCCCCATTATTAGAATTTGTCCCATACCTCACTGCACGTGAACTTAACTAAAAATGTTCTCATATCAGGTGGAAGAAGAGAAAGAGAGGTAATTGCAGGAGTTGAAGAAATTGAAAGAAGTGTAGGCAACAGAAAAGCATATCAAGTTTCTGTCACTGAGAATTGTGATGGGAATTTGGCAGGAGCCCCACAGTCCATATCTTTCTCTGGCATACAATTTTCCCTTTCAATTTCTAGTACATGTAGGCAATAAGAAAGGCCAATCCCTTGTTCCTTTCAGTTGCTCACCTCTCTCAAGGCAGTATTTCCTCTCAGTTAAAAATACATATTTCAACATAAAAATGCTGATATGGAAACGTTCTCCTTTTTAACAGGCAGATACTCAGAGGTTGAAGATTTAGTCCTCACTGAAAGGCTTTGCCAGCGTAACTGCTCTTAGTGGTTATGACATTTTTTTCATTGGGAGGCATAGCCACGGTGTGATAAAAGCATTCTGGACATCCATCCTTCACATCCGATTTTATGTACTTCTTCCGTAAACACATGAATTTTTATTTTGTCTCACAAGCATGTAAATCAATGAATTTTGCAATCACCAAACAGCTGAAGAGACATAGCTCTGGGCTACAATCCCACACATCTACATACAACAGCTTTTAAGCATCTTTTCTCCAGAAGGGATCAAGTGGAAAAGCTCTGGTTATTTTTTTGTGAAGAAGAATACGGGCTCAAAAAGAAAAACCTAAGAACGCATCCATGGCCTTGAAACCAGGGGCAGCTCACCTACATCAGGGCTCTGTGGTGCCAGCTGTGAGCCTGAGCCTCTCCTCCAGTGTCAAAGGCATCAGGTCCTTCCTGGTGATCACTCCAACCACTTGGTTCTGCGGGTCAACAACAGTGAGGTGGCACAGCCCCAGGGTGCGAAAGAGGATATAGGTGCGTTGCAGCGAGAAATGAGCTTGGACTGACATCGCTGATTTATTTATGTATGGCTCCTGTAAGGCAAAGAGAGAAGACACAGGGAAAACACAAAAGTGTGAGTGCATCCCTTGGCACAGGGGTGGGAAGGAGGGGCAGAGGAAGGATGCTGGGGAGAGAGAGGTATCAGGCTTGAGGGACAGGAGCCAGTAAGAACATTGGTTCTTCTCTCCCTGTTCCCCATTCCCAATTATACCTAAAACATCAGGAAATACCATAGTAAAAAAACACCTTTTTTTTTTGTAAACCATCAGGTTCACTCTAAATGAACTATTATGACTGGAATGTACCCAGATCTCATGGGCTTGAAAAGCAAAATTGAGCTCCATTGATATGGCATGAGTTCTTACTTGGAAATAGTGACCCCAATACCTATTAAGCCTTAGATATTTTTATAGCTGCTGTCTCATTACACAACCATTTATGACATCCTGTGATATTTTTGCGGTAAATGCTTATAAAAGTGAGTTCACGTAGAAACACAGACTGTGAGGAAGAGGAAAAACAATCATATGGCTTGGAGAAGAGGGTCTGCAAGTCCTAAACTCTGGTCACTGAAAACTGTGAGGGCTCTAACTGTTTCTTGATAGGAACAGAGCTAAAGACCCTTTCACTGTTAACCAATCTGCTCATTATAGGTGTTCCCTAAGCTTGTACTTTTCACATAATTCTATAGCATCCTTCTTATGACTTGGCCAGTTTCTGTCAAGGAAGGCATATTATGCTTCCCAAGTGGATGCTCTCCCAGCCAGAGGAAAAATGAAACAAAGACAAGATAAAATAATATAAAGAAACACACAGTGTAGAGGGACACATCTCTTCTCCCTCTTCCATTTACAAGACTGACAAGATGTTCAAAGACGTATGAAGGAAAAAAAAATAAAGGTAAAAAGGTTTCCTTTTTCTATACCACATATAGTTTTGCTGTGGAACTCACTGCCACAGGAAATCATTACACCCAAGAACTTCACAATGAATATTTCTGTGGATATCAGAAACAGAGCTTTCAGGAGTGGTAATAACAAGTTGCTGGAAGGGATACTAAACAAGCACAGGTACTAAAAATTAGGCATCAATGTGAAACCTACTTGAGTGCAATAGGTTTCCCATAACAAAATGTTGTGTGGCCCCATGGTGCGACCACTGGATCTCAGCTGAGCTGGCTTCTACTCCCACAAATGACCTCCCCCCCCCTTGAACTTTGGAAAGACACATTTCCTCTTTCCACCTCAGTTTTGCCATCTACTAAAATGAAACTCTTAAACCAAACTAGTTAATGGATATTAGGATCATTGTGGTTTTTATAACTTTTCTCTCCTTCTAGCTATTCTCAAAGCAAGGAATTCAGAGTAGATGTCTCCAAACTCAGTCCCATCTTCTCTACACATGAGTAAACAGGAGCAGATTTTATCTTTTTTAATAAAATGTATCTGAATTAGGCTGTCTCATCTGGATTTCCCAGGGTCCCCCCTGACTCTGCTTCAATGTTGTAGACTGGAAAGTCACCAAGGCAGAAACTACATTTATTTTGTTTATAACATATTTATTTTAGGCCTTGTTCAGTATACCAAACACATTATTGCTTTTGGACCCAGTATTTTAGTACAGTATTTAGGAAATAAATGTGGCAATGTCATAGCAGGGATTAAAAACAAAAAAACAAAAGGGGGAAGAAATATAGCTTTATTTATAAGTTGATGTATAGGCACTGTACCGTAATGGAGCCTAAAATCTCAAAAGCATTGCTTTATATTTGCTTTATAGGACTATGAGAGCCAAATAATGACATTTAAATGATCTATTCCATTAACATTGTATCATTTTGTCAATCTGGAACATATTTTAATCAAAACCCCCTTGAAATGGTCTCCTTTGTTGTATTTTCTTTTTGGCTCATTTTATCAACATCTGTTATGTTTATACAATATGAATTAAAACTTCGGAATGCTGTTTGTACTCAGCTACTTTTGTTGAGAATGTAACATCCCAGGATTGGCAGTGTTTATGTAAATCAGTGCGGCTGACACAGCCATCATAAACAAATGAGAAAATATAACAAACACATTGTTCATGGAGGAAATGTTTGTTTTTAGAGTTGGCTTCAGTCTTACCAGATTGATGAAGAGTTGCTGATACCGGGGATCTGTAATGTAGCGATTCAGCAGCGTGGTTAGGCGCGACAGATTGGGCAGCTTCTCCACTGTTATCTGCAATAGGAAAGAACCCATTTCTTTTTTATTTCTGTGTTGCACATTAGAACCCAAGGTTCACAAGCTTTCCAGTTTTACTCTGAGATAAAGTTTTCTAGCAGAGCTACACTGGCAGAGCTTGTAGAAACTTTATAAATTCCTTTGCTAATAAGGCTTACATTAGCAATTTAAAATAAAACACTTTGCTTACAATTTTTTTTTCCTTTAATGTAACTGTATCTCTATTAAGACAATATAAGTTACATCGGCTTAGGGGTGAGGTTTTTCATCCTGTGAAAATTCGCACACTAGGTGGTAATTCCATGATAGAATAGTGCAGAAAAATGCAACAAAAATGGCATCAGGCATCCGCTGAGCTTTAGCCCTCTTCCATAGGAGCACCTATTTGTATCATGGCACCTCATCCCATAAATAATTGCCCTGCTCCTTCTCAAGATCATTTTGCCAGACAGATTTCCACGTACAGACCAAGCTTCAGTAATATCTGATCACTTTCCAGTTGTGCCTCTATACATTGCTCAAACCTCCATTAGTATTCTTGCCTTGGTAACACATTATTTTCTTCTTACCACACTTAATGTTTACTATTGCTAAAAGTCCTTTAGTCATCTATCAAAGGGAAGAATGCTACATGCTTTTCAAGTTTGAAACCTTTTATAAACACTCATCATTCATAGAGGTGCTATCCCATACAGAATTAAATATTATAATAATTCTGCTATCCATAGAGAAGTTGAGAGACAGAAGACTGGAACAGCTCTATCAGAGCAAGGAAATTCTTTGCCAGCAGTCTTGCACAACTTCCAGACTCTGAGTGGCATTATGGTTTATGACAGCTGTCCCTGGAAATCTTTGGTCATCCCTTAATTTAAATTGCACCTGACCACTTCTTTATTTCAACCACATATATTACATCGTGTCTTTGTTCATGGAGAGCTCATCCTAAATCACCCTACATACGTGCTGATTTAACAAGGGAAATGCTGAAAGAAAAGAGCCTACCTTCTCGTAGGAAAGAGGATGAGAAGAGGAGAAAGACTCATTCTTTGTCTCTGGTTCAAAGATGTGCTCATTCTCCAGCAGCATGCACAGCTCTAACCTAAGATTTAAAAAAAAATAAGGTGCAAAAGAGGGAGAGAAGAGAACTGCATTCATTACAAGGGGCAAATTTTAAAAAGCAAGCACACAATGCTTTACCATCAGTTACATGACAGATAATTGGTGGGCTGACCACATATTTTGACTTCCTATATTTCTATCAGCGATAGCAGCATCACACAGGTGTTTTCTGGTTTAGGTTTGGCTAATTAGATTATAGGATGTCAGCTATCCTACATGTTCTTCTTGACCAGGATCAACCTGCTTGGCAGGAACAGCTCATGCACTGTCTAGTTTGCACCCAACAAAACAATACCAGTAATAAGCAAATACAATTATCTGAATATAAGTAGACAGATTGTTGTTCCTTCCCACATCCTACTTAAGTAATATCTACATTAAAACACAAGATCTGCAAAAAAATTGCATCATATTTTAATTCATCACTGAAACCTGTTACAGTTCTGCACTTTAGAGTTCATTAGGGCATTTATTATTCTTGATGACTTAGTCATGTGAAAAGGATATTTATTAATTTTTACATCATTTCAAACCTTTCTTTAGAGCTCTTCCCTTCCACACTACACATAGAAAGCCTTGACAATAAAAATATTTCAAATTATCTTTTGTATCTTAGTGTTTCCTTGCTTCTTGAGGCTGGTGCTGTCATGGGGGTTTTGGCTTTTAGGACAACGGGACATGCTTTGATGACTATAAACTGTAAGGGAGGGATGGGATCCACCTGTTTATAAGAAGCAAGGGAACCTTTGGCGTCAGGCTGGCCAACTTGGTGAGGAAGGCTTTAAACTGAAGAACTTGGGTGGTGAGGTCCAACATGGCAATGCATTGCAATCAACTGGGGAATAAGCCAGGTCAACCAGAACAGTGACAAATGTTCCTTAGCTGCTTGCCAAGATGAGAACCAGAAGACTAGCCACCTGAAGTGCTTGTATGCCAGTGCACGCAGAACAAACAGAAGAAACTGAAGCTCTGCACCCTGTTGGAAAGTTATATCATAGGAATAACTGAAACATGGTGGGACAACTCATATGACTGGAGGATCACAATGGATGGCTATAGCTGTTTCGTAAAGACAGGCAGGGAAGAAGAGGAGGAGTCAGACTCTACGTTAAGGAGAACCTTGAATGTATAGAAGTCAACTATGACAATTGTGGAAGTCCTATTGAATGCCTCCGGGTCAGAGGGGTCACCTCCAAGAGGGATCTTACAGTAGGCATCTGCTACTGACTTTGAAACTAAGACGATAAGGCCAATGAAGCAATATTTGTGTCACTTACGCAAGCTTCATGTCAACAGAACCTGGTTCTTATGGGTGACTTCGACTACCCAGACATTTGTTGGAAGAACAATCCAGCAGCTCACATGTCATCCATCAAGTTCCTGGAATTTGTAGAGAACTGCTTCCTCATACAAATGTCAGATGTGCCAACCAGGAATGAGGCACTGCTGGACTTGCTACTTACAAACCAAGAAAATCTGCTTTGTAATATCTCGGTTAGTGATAGCCTTGGCTGCAATGATCACAATATTATAGACTTTGTGATCCTGCTGAGCACGCTGAAGGTTAGTGCCAAGACAAAGATTTTAGATTTTAGAAGAGCAAACTTCAGCTTGCTCAGAGCTCAGCTGAGAGGGATTCTGTGGGAAGCTTCCATGGAGTTTAAAGGAGCTAGTGAGTCCAGGGAGTTTTTCAAGAACACTCTCCTGGAAGTGCAAAAACAACTCATCCCCTTTAAAGGTAAGGGAAGCAAGACCCTCCCTTGGCTTAACTGTGTACTTCTGAGTCTGCTCAAAACCCAGAAGAGAAACATACCAGAGATGGAAAAGCAGACAAATACCCATTGAGAACCACAAGGGCATTGCCAGGGCATACAGTGATGCAGTTAGGTCAGAGATGTCAAAAACTACAATAAAGGGTTCTTCAGATATGTAAACAACAAGAATAAAGAAAAGCAAAATGCCAGCACACTGATAATCAGGAGAGGTGAATTAGTCACCAGCAACACTGAAAAGGCAGAGGTTCTCAACACCGTCTTCACCTCTGTCTTTACCAGCACTGTGGGGCCCCAGGTCCTGGGAACAAAAACCGAGGTTGATGCAAACACAGACCCACCATCACTGAGGGAAGAATTGGTATGTGAACTATTACAGGAGCTTGACCCCTACAAATTGATGGGCCCTGACAACATCCACCCATGGGTGTTAAGAGAGCTGGCTGACATTGTCACGAGGCCACTCTCCATAATCTTTGATAAGTCATGGAGATCACAGGACATCCCAGAAGACAGGAAGAAGGCCAATGTCACCTCCATCTACAAGAAGGACTTAAAGGAGGATCCAGGAAATTATAGGCCCATCAGTCTTACTTTATTCCCTGGGAAAGTTATGGAAGGAATCCTTGTAGAGGCTATCACAAGTCAAATGAAGCATGTGATTGGGAACAGCCAGCATGGATTCACCAAGGGCAAATCGTGCTCGACAAACCCAATGGCCCTCTATGACAAAGTAACCTGCTTGGCTGATGTGGGGCGAGCGGTGGACATTGTCCGCCTGGATTTCTCCAAGGCTTTTG
>VZTO01021282.1:0-49257 GCA_013400615.1 Syrrhaptes paradoxus
CTGTGATTCTGTGAAAATACACATTTACTGTGAGCAATTCAAATATTGCACAGTTTTGGGCCTTATTTGCAAATCAAAATCTGGCAATTTGATAAAGGAAGTACTTTAATACTCATTTTTCCAACAATAGAAAGAAGTAATAGAAAGGAAGTCCCAATTATTTTCTTTCTGAGTATACATACATATTACTTTCTTAGAAATATCAAAATGATAATGATTTCCATCCCTATTCTGCAGCTGCAAATGACTGAACAATCAAGAGTACTATAGAATTGGATCCCTTTCTGTTTGACTGATATGTTTTTCTGGGCTCTATTTGGTTAAGCTGATTTCTAAATATTTCTCAAGTACTCTGCTTTTGTTTAACAGAAGTCTTTCAACTCTTAATGAATTCTTCTATCCTTCTTGACAGTTCTTAAAAGCAAATTTCCATTTTTAGGTATAACGTTTTATATAATGACAAGTGTTGATTTTGATCATTGAGAGCAGATGCAGATATTACTGAAAATCATAATAATAAGTTTCCTTGATAGAATAGCCCTGAGTGTTTTGCTTTATTAATATTAATGATGTTAATAATGTATTAATAAAAGAAGGCCAAAATCTATTGCAATGCAAATGTGCACAGTTCCCTAAATTTGTTAGGACTATATCCAGTAATGCTGTCTAGAAGGGATGCAGTTTCTAACTGAATCTGTTTTTTTAAAGTGTAATCTTAATACATATATGAAGTAAAAATGCATGATTTTGTTTTCTTTCCATTTCATTATCCTTATTGTAACCTTGTTGCTCCTGCACACTGCTTTTGAGTGACTAAGAAAGGAATGTATCTCTGAGGCTGTCAAAAATGGTGAAAGTACATAGTTTTCTATCCTTCCAAAGACTGCAGAGTTTCCTGAAGATTTGATGTATTTCTTATATTTTGTTTTATGATAATAATTTTAATATGTAATTTTTTCCTCTGATGTTATATAGCCTTTCAGAATGCTTTAAATTGCATTTAAAATTAGTCTTCTCCATAACTGAGATAGATTTGCATACCACGTCTCTGATTTTAAAAGGTTCAGTCCCCATTGACTTTGAGTGGATTTGCGAAATCAAGATCTCTTTCTTTGTTAGTCTTTTTTTAGGAATTTATGTTCTAAAATGTAAGAATGTGTGATTATTCTAAGAGGTCATATGTCATCTTCTTCTTTGCAGTAAGAGACGGAAGGAAATTGGGAAAGCTATACTTCTATATTATGCTTGAATGTATTTTTTTTATTCTATCAGGTGTTCTTGCTAAAACATATTGTATGTAAATCCATATGTCATTATGTTTGTATATACACATATATATGTGTATATACACACACACTTAAAAATTGCGTGTTATTACTGCTGATTTTTTACACAACCTAGTTTAATATTAGGTAGTATTAATAGTACCATAATATTTAACGGGAAATGCTTAGTTCTTTTTGAGTCACTTTTGTATTAGCACTGCAATTCATGTAATAGGGACTGGGAAGCCTAGATACTCAAATCTCTCCTTATTTCTAGGCATTGTTTGTTTTCAAGTAGTAAAAGAGTGTGTGATAAGAATGACAGTTCTATAGGACTAGTCAAGACTGGGGCCCTTGTTCAAGAACTTTTGCAGGCCTGAGCTTTAAGTATGTGACAGCTGTCTGTATGGCTCCAGGGTGCAGTCATTCACAATTTAGACAGGAATTGTGAATTTTGCAGTAAATGACCTTCCATGATGATAGAACAGAAGCAATCTTTATTTGTAATCAAATTGAATGTCACAAAATGGCCACAGAAATATGGTTGAATTTTAGTATTTAAATGGTACTTGAAAAATTAACCGCACAATATCTGAGAATATTTTTTTAAATTGTTTCAGTAAAATGTCATATTATGCATAAGTTAGCAAAAGAAGTTATAAAATAAAACTCAAGGAGGAAAAGACTTGCAGCCTTCTTTGTTCTCTAACACCCTGCAAGTTGTTCATCTTGTTTGTCAGAAAACACTATAAAGTATGTCTGGAATGCATTTAAAATTTTTATTGTCATTAGTAAAATGAGAGAATGGTACAGAAATTATCTTCTTTTATGCATAAAAGAGATTTACATGTCTAATTTTCATTATCAGTGATCAAAAAAGGAATGAAAATAATTATTTCAATGTAATGATTTCCTCCAAATTTCAGAGCTCCTCTCATTTAAAACCAATAATAATGTTTCCAGGTTAACATTGTATTCATTTAATACACTGAAGCCCTAGGGGTAGGGGACATTTACATGGCAGCTCTTAAGTGATTTCACTTGCTAATTCTGCCAGTAAAATCAGATTATCTCCCAAATGGGGAGAACTAATTAAAAATTAGATGTCTTTCTGACTTTTTCACTTAGAGTAAAACCTCAGAACTAGAATGTCACAGTCATTCTGTAGGGAGGATTTGTCAAAATTCTTTTCTTAAGCATTGATGAGCTTCTGGATATGTAAAGTTAACATCTTCAATCCACATCTTAAATCCTCATAATATGAATATGAGTTTTACTCAAAGATGAAGGAAAGTTACAGAATCGTAGAAGGGTTGGGATTGGAAGGGACCTTAAAGATCATCAAGTTCCAACCCCCTGCCATGGGCAGGGATGCCCTCCACTAGACCAGGTTGCTCAAAGCCTCATCCAGCCTGGCCTTGAACACCTCCAGGGATGGGGCATCCACAGCTTCCCTGGGCAACCTGTGCCAGTGCCTCACCCCCTCACAATAAAAAACTTCCTCCTAATAACAAATCTAAATCTGCCCTCTTTCAGCTTAAAGACGTTACCCCTAATTCTATCGGTACNGGCACCAAAGTGACACCCAGGAGACCCCACAGCCCAACCTCCTGATCATCCACCACACAGCTGTGACCACCGTGCTGACCCATCTGACCTTCCTCCTGGACTGCACTGTCTACCCCATGAGACATCAAGGTCACATAATTTGTAAAGTTGCACATATCTATGATTAAAGTGTTTTGTATCTGCCAATGTCATTTTAAACTGCGGTGTTCCAGAGATTTGATTACGTGTCTCTATTGGCATTATTGCTTTTGTTATTGCCAGATAATATATAGTTACCTATACCTTTGTGTTTCACAGGCACTATCATTGAGAACAGTATTAACCCCCAAAATAAAGAAATGACAAAAACAAACAAACAAAAAACAAACAAAAATAGATAGAGAGATACTGATTCAATAATTCTGTCATTTTAAAAAATATTTTCTGCAGCAAACCTATTTTCATTATGCAATTCTGTCCTTTTAGCTTTAGAAATCAACAAACATTTTGTCTTGGAAGTAGCATTCACAATTGATGTTAGAATAACAAAATGCAAAATAATTATTAACATATCCCATCAATTGCCGTATTTTAATATGAGATATTACAGGGGAATTGATTTATATTACTTTTGACATTAGTCTGTAGCTAAAGGCATGCCAGTGTAACCCACGAAAAAGGAAAAATTGCATGTCTTCTTTAATTTACTGATGTTCCTATATATCTTAAATACTTGATTGTATGGGCTCTTTTGTGTTACATAATCTTTTACAGAACCTTCATTTTACTTCAGTGGTGACAGAATAGAACCTAAAACCAGAGTACCTTGCCTAATATCTTTTCTTAGAAAATAAATTATTCTTAAATAGAAATATTTGTAAAATTTTAGTCATATATTAAAATGTTAAGTACATTCTTTCTAAATAATAATGAAATCAGTTTGTTTTATCGTATGGAAGAACCACTCCTTTGGTTCTACGTTATAAAGTTTGAAATGATGTAAACCCCTTTTCCAGTTTTGTTCAAAGACAGTAGAAAGCATTCACCAACTTGGATTTCACCAAAATATTTTGTCAAAGAAAATGTGTTTTCATTTTGAGCTCATATGAATATTGGGTGACGGGTTTATAAAGATTAAAAAAAAAATTAAATGTTCGTAAGTCTCATTTTATTTCCTGTTATAGACCATTCATAACATTTTACATGAATTTTAGCAAATGTTAGAGACGTAGTTTTGCCAACACTCATAAAATGCTTTTGAAAATTAGAATGAAAAAATATGAGTAGTAGCAAATGGATGCCCACTCGGCCATTTTTCAAATTTTAATATCTTGACCTTTCCTAAAATTTTTTTTTAACATAAGCCCTAAAACTGAATAACAGTGCATGAGGATGTTTCTTGTTTCTCAGTTGTTTGCTAGAACAGTGCTAAAACAGTCTGCTTGCAAAACAATTTATTTGCCAGCGCTTAGCCATTCCATATCCCGCTCTCTATCATGGGCTGCTGCTTTGCCCCATAAGGAAGGGAAGTGGGGTGGATGTCAAGGCAACAATCAAGGTACTGTGTACAGTAAACACACTGTAGTCTGCTTATCCTGGTGGGGTTATTCCTTTAAGGGACAGTCTGCTCAGTCTTGTATTTCTCAAAACCATTAGGAAGGATTGCACAGAATCTACCCTGCAAAGGCTCCCGAGTCTGCATTTGTAAGAACAGAGATTATTTCAGATGTGAATTTTCAGCTCATGCTCTGTAACTAATCATTTTAAAAGCAATGGAGGAACGGCTAAGGATCATCGCTCTGTATCCTCAGACAGAGCACTAAAATGAATGAATGCAAGCCATCTCCTTCTTAGAAATTCTGTATAGCAGACCTAACACTGGGGGAGAGAGAGAACATGTGTTAAAAATTGATTACAGATAAATTAAGGAAAGATACTCTTTATAATAGTATTAAACTTCTTATTTTATATTACTAAGCATTATTATTGCTCTATTGTTTATCACAGTATTAACACAGAAATATATCAGTCAATGTTTCTGTCTTCTGAACTCCTACTCTGTATTTCTACAGTTGTTCTGATGTAAAATAATCTATTTCAGATCCTCTACCTGCTTGTTTTATTCAATGTATTGCCCAGACTACTTGCTTTAGCAAACTAACATATCTAAGACATACATTTTCATAAAAGCTCTTTCTTTTTTTTATTTTTGTCAAAGTGTTATGTAGGTGCCTATGGGTGCATAGACACGAGAAAACAGCTGATCAAGGGAGAAGCAGCATGTGGTGAATGGGGTAGCATGCGAAAGTCTCTGAAGGCCTATGGAATCTGCAAGAACTGAAAATTTCAGGACACCATGAATCTGCCATGTCTGTTCAAAGCCACCACCAGCACATGCTGATATCAGCAATGGGCTGGATAATTCAGACCACATCCAAGAGGGCACTGGCTGCTCTACACAGGCAAAGACAATAGAATTATGTTTGTATAACAGCCGGTGAAACAAGGAAACTCTTGTGGGACTTTCTGAAAACCTACCTGGAAGCCATTGGAGCGTCAGTATGACTCTCCACTCCTGAGCTGGGACTGGCATCCCAGCTGTTGATCCAACTTTGCAGCCATGAGTGTGTGTGTGTGTGTGTGTGTGTGCGTGTGAGGGTGGGTGGGAACTTTGTGAGAGAATGATTGAATACACGGTGCAAATAGTTATCTGCTATGAATAACAGCTTGATTCTATTTATAGCAACAGCTTAATTAATAAGGGGCATTCTAATAAATATTGGTTGCAATAAGTTTCTAATCTCCTAATGGAAAAGGGAATTTACAACAGTAGATGCTTCTTACTGACCATATCCAATTTCCTGGTTGAAGCAGATACAGTGTTACTCTTAGTTGCGTATCTTATATGCAGGTTTGTCTCATTAACATTAACACTTGCTTTTTTTGTTATCTAACCCACTATCTTCTGCTATTTTTTTATCAGCACCTGCTGGACATTGTTATTCTCCTGATAGTCTTCCATGCCACACATGGAAACTATATAATTCTATACACTTTCTCCTTTTTATTTTATATGTTTAAAATAAACTTATTTGTTTCAGCCTCTATCACAAAAGATTCTTTACTTCAAGTGCTTCAAGAAACTCCCACTACTAGGAATAGTTCAGGTTTTTTAATGTGTATGCCCCCCTAAGCAGTTTCCTGTTCTTCACATTATTGTTTATCTAACGTTAAAAAAAAATATCCAGTAGAGGTCGTAAGATCACAGGACCATGGTATTCTATGGTGGTTCGGGTGGGAAGGGACCTCAGGAGGTCTCTAATACAACCTCCTGTTCCAGGCAGAGTCAGCTATGAGGTTACTCAGGGATTTATTCATTCACATTCTTAAAAACCTCAAAGAATGGAGACTGCACAACCTCTCAGGACAGCTGGTTCCTCTGCCTGACTGTCCTCATGGTGAAAAAAAGGTCCTAGAGAAACTAATGCTTTAGTGGTGAAAAGTGAAAAAGAATCTGAACTTTTTCCAACAGATGTCCATGGTCCCATGTCCACGTTACTGTGAAGAGCTTGGCTGCATCTTCTTTGTGGCTTCTGAGTGACTTCTCAGCATGCTCTGTAGTTCCAAATTCTAGGAAAGATGGGCAATTCAGTCCTCTGTGGGGACAATTCTAGGACACAGGCACTCACACATTGCATGTTTGATACAGAAACTCGGTACATGCTGCACATCTGCAGCAGTTTTGCCCCAGTTAATGAAGCTGGTCATGCCAAGCTAACCTTAAAATATAAACATACTTTTTAGTGGGTCTATTCTACATAAAATTCTATTGAAACTTAAAAAAAAAGTATTAGCTGAACTGGGGCTAATTACAACACATAAGGTAGATAAAGAACTAGATTTAAAAAGGGACAGTGGAATGTAAGGAATAAAAAGCATCTAAACAAAACTCCTGTTGGATTTTCTTAAGATTCGGTCTTGAGAGCAAGCTTATTTTATATCTTTATGACTGATTCTAACATAAAAATAAGGATATTCTGAGTAAATTTTCTCATGGCACAGAGTCAGGAGACGTCATTAATAAATAGCCAGACTTGAATATCACAAGGGAATAATGAGATGATCTTCCAGGATAACATTAACACAAATGGGACAAAATTTAGTAGGGTCACATGCGTAGGAACTTGCAGAGTGAATTTCTACTACATTACCTAAAAGCTTATCAGTAGAAAATTGCTTCAATGGCCATGACTGTACACTGCCAAATTAATACAGAAATAGAAAAAGTGAAAGAAAAATCTAAAAAATGTCATGTGGAGTATTCCTAGTAGTAGTAGGAAGGTTTTGAAAGTATTATGCAAATTTTTAGAATAAAAATAAAATTGTCCAAAAGTCTGTTAAGCACTGACAGGCTTAGGGCATCGACTGCCTCTGTAGGAAGCCTGTTCCAGTGTTTGACCACCCCCTCAGTAAAGAAATCCTTCCTAATGTCCAGTCTAAACTTCCCCTGATGCAGCTTTAAACTATTCCTGTGTGTCCTGTCACTTGATACCAGGTGGAAGAGCTGAGCACCTCCCTCTCCACGTCCCCTTCTCAGGAAGCTGTGGAGCACAGTGAGGTCACCCCTCAGCCTTCTTCTCTTCAAACTAGACAAAAAAGTCCCCAGACACTCTTCATAGGACATTCCTTCCAACGCGTTCACCAGCTTCAAGAACCTTTACATCCTTCTTAAATTGTGGGGCCCAGAACTCTACACAGTACTCAAGGTGAGGCCACACCAATGTTGAATACAGTGGAATAATCACCTCTTGTGACTGGCCAGCTGTGCTGTGTTTGATGCACCCCAGGATGAGGTTTGCCCTCTTGGCTGCCAGGCCACACTGCTGACTCATACTGAGCCTGCTGTCTAGCAGCACACCCAGATCCTTTCTGCAGGGCTACTCTCCAGCCACTCCTCTCCCAATGTATGCTTGTGCGTGGCACTACTCCATCCTAGCTGCAGAGTCCAGCATTTAGCCTTGTTAAATTTCCTGCTGTTGCCAATTGCCCAATGCTCCAATCAATCCAGATCCCTCTGCAAAGCATCTTGTCCCTTGAAAGCCAACAGCAGGACTCCCAGTTTATGAGTCATAGTCTAGAATACTACTGATAACACTGTTATTCCATGTAAGAGCAACATAAATTTCTAAGGCACCCAGAGAAAAATGACTTGAGCAATTAGGAGACTGTAAAACTTATGTTAGGAATAGCAGATACAAGAGCTAGTAGCACTGTTAAGCCAGGTAAAATGAAACTTGAAAAGACAGTAGTAAAAAGTAGAGCATAAAAATAAAAGTGGTTAAAGCTAAAGTATAAATGTTGGTGCAGAATAAATGGACATAAAATGGCTATGAAGAAAGTTAACATCTAAATTTTAACTTTCTTTTAATAGCAAAATTGGTGGCCTGTTTTATATTGGTGCTTGCTTCACTGTAATGAGATAGGATGCTGGGGTTCAGACAGGTTTTTATATTTGCAGGAACAGGGGCTAAAGAGGGAAGATTCCTCCCGGTACTGAATTCTGGTCATGGTATAGCACTCTCTCTCTTGGGATGTGAGCTATTTTGATATCATTACCTTCTCGTAGCTTATCTGTGTTTTAATTACTTTTGTATGGTTTCCTTTTCCTTCATGGGGAAACATTGTGTTGAATACAGGCCTGTACTTAGAGACCTAAAGCCAGATGGAAATGACAATTTGTTCCTGATAAGAGCTCTATATTTTGTTTCACTGACAAAAAAAACAAAACAAAACAACCCCACTCATCTCAAAAAACCTAAACCACAAAAAAAAAGCTCAAACCAGACAAGATACAGTTTGGCTTTGTATTTAGCTTGTATTTACATCTGAATGGTGAGACAAGATTGCTAATAATAGAGAGGTAAGTATGAAATCTGTTATGGACATACTGTACCATACTGACTAACCTAGTTTCATCTGGGACAGAGTTAACTTTCTTCATAGTAGCTAGTAAGAGGCTATGTTTTGTATTTGTGCTGAGAAGAAGGCTGATAACATATTGATGTTTATAGTCGCTGCCAGGACAGTCAAGGACGACATGCCCGCAACACTGATAAGGGAGAAAAGGGGATAGGCTTACATCATGACAAAGACAGATTTTTTTTTTTGTTAGTTGAATGTGTTATTTGAGAAGTTCAGTTCTATTCTTACTCTGTGGATTAAAAAGAATAATAGACTTGGAAGACAATATACATTCTAGACATTTATACTTGCATGCAACTTTAGTAAGTTATATAGGAAATTTAGTTGTGCTAAGTGATTACCATTCAGTTTTCTGCTTCCATATGGGCTTTATTTGCACAACTTTATAACAGGCTTAGTAATACAGCATACCAGTAACCTTACATAATTCAGACATTATTGAAATCTTACCCTAAAATATTGACAGTAACAAGCTCATCATAGTATTTCAGAAGATGAATTATGAATATCATTAGTTGTATTACCATCAATTTGTGTTTCAGAAGTTTAAATAACTTTGTTTTTGGTGTGTCACACATTCATAGAATCCTTTATTCATTAACTTATTTCTTCACTGAATTTAGACTGAAAATTATTTAAATCTTTTATCTTAAGATGTAAAAAAAAATGTCTAGTAAAACCAAAAGACAAGGCTAAAAGCCCAGCATAAATAAATAATCCTTAATTCTCAGAAAGGATGAGAAAAATAAGGAAAAAATAATTTAATATTATGTATCACGTATAAAAAACAATCATCAAATACAAGCATAAGGAAACATATATAGCTATTAACAACAATGAACCTAAATAAAAGAAAGAACAAAAATACCTTAATCTACTCATAAGAGATTTTTTTTTTTTGCCTAGAAGCAGATCTGAAAAACTATATATATCTTAAACAAAAGACAGATTCCTTCTTTATACTTACAGATAGTTAACATCTTAATGATTGCATGTCAGGCTTTCTCCAGTGGGTTTTCCTTAGTACTTCTACAGATAATCATACATAGAGTATTTGTGAAAATAATAATTAAAAAAGATATAAATAAAAAGAAGAAAATTTTTTAAAAAAGAAAAGGAAAAATGAAAAAAGACTGATTTTTGGGGTCTTTGCATAGAGTAACACTCACATGAGGAATCAAATATCTCAGGCAGGATGGTCAGTCACTGTTCAGATTACCATGTGTATTTGTAACAGTGTGTTCAGCTAAGGCTCCCGAAACTGCTGTTCTGATAAAATCTTATAGACTGTCTGGTCTATGTTCCTATGTCGCCAGAGTCCTGAGTGTACCAATGTGCATTAATTTCCCTAACAACCTCGCCTGCATCCTCCAGCAATGCACCCACTGTACCACCACCTCTGCTTTGCTTGCCTAGCTCGTGTGTTGTAGGACTGCACCTTGTCAATGAGCGTATTGCCGGGGTCCTGTGCTGCAGTAACCCTTGGCTCCCAGCTCATCTTGCCTCAGGGAGCAGCCCTGGTCTTGCTGCTCGCTAACATATGTGAGCACTCCAGTTTGTATATGGTCCATTACTATTGTTTATCTTAAACTGCATGCAGAACACTCCTGGTTGTATGTGCTCAAGGTTGTCATATGTGATCATTTCTGTATCTGCATGAGCACTTCATACTGACTATTTACAAAATTTTTATCTGCACAAAGGCTGGTCAGTTCTGCACAGGAACCGTCCAAGCAGTTTCTGAAAGGGCCAAGTTTTCCACCCAGGGTGTCAGTCAACACATTGCATATACAGACTGGTCTGGGCACAATATTTCATCTAGGAAAATCTTAGGGACAGTTCGAAATTCTGACCTGGAGAGCTTCTCTGCAAGTTAGTCAAATATTGTGTTGGAAAGACAACTAGGAGTTCAGTCAATAAACTTGTCTAAAGCCTGTCTATTATCTCAACTACGCAGATAACTTCACAGGGAATTTTTGGACCACCCCAAGAATTAATGACTTCAGTGCAGTGGGTGTGCACAGAGGCTCAGAACTCTCACCCAGCTATACAGCAGTTATAGCTGAAGGACAATTTTGAATTTAACTTGCAAATTATATTCCATACCTTTTGCCATACAAGAGAGAACTAACAAATGAAGTCTTCTGCTGATGCTGTGGACATGAAAATAGCAGAATGACAACAGCTTAACTGGAATCAAATGATCTGTTAATATTTCATAGTCAAGACATCTCCTCACTGAAGTTGAAAACAAGACTTGATATTCTGAAAAATAAGACAGAAGTTTCCAGGTCTGCAAGGACAAACCTTACACTGACTGAAAGCGGAAATGACTTTTTAATGAGAACAATTTCCCTCAAATAAATTCCATGGTTCCCTATTGTAGGGGATTTTTGGTCATCCTAATTAATATAAAACTTTGTATAATATACTAATATAATTTGTAGTGGTCTGGCTTGAAAAAACCTCAGCCCTGCAATCCATTGAGTTATCACGACATCACTACATTTGCAATGGCAATATGCACAGTAACGGTTTTGCTTTAGAAATAAATAATTTGACATACAATATTCATCAAGATGAATTCAATCATATAAATAATTAAAAATGGACATTTATTATAGGTATGAGTTAATGAGTATAATATAATTAAGGAACCTTTGTTTAATCATGTATTTAGATGCTAGAAAATATCTTGCTTCCTGACTGCACCCCTGAAAGGTATGCACACAATTTTAATTTTAGTCTTGGAAGCACCTCTCCCAATAGATTAGTTTTAAATGTCAGTGTTCCAGACTCCAGCCAAATGCAGCAAATGAAAATGTGATAATAAGAGATGTGACAGCTGTACAGAATCTATAATGCATTAATTGACATTGCCTTTTAACATTTCTTACATGAAATATCTAGGTAGGACTCAGAGGCTTTCTAGTTCCTCTGTCAGCTGGTAATTGTTGAAGTCATAATGATTATTCTCTCCATTATTTTTTTTCCATTATTCTTTTCCTTGAAGGCTCGGTAACAGATCAACATAGCATATTTTTGTGATCCTATAAAGGATTCTTATATTCTTTGCAGGAAATTTGAGAAAGGGACTGCAGGGTGATCCTTTGGCTCACAATGACCACTCTCTGTCCTTCCACAGTTCTTTTCTGTTGGGATGTGATTCAGATGCCTAAAAATAGAGATCTAAATTTAAGCTAGGGCCTCTTCCAAACTGCATTTAATCATGAGGTATCTGCCTAAAGGCAGGCATCCTATTCCCCTATTTACACAATGGAAGATATTATGGATAGACAGCCTTCAGCTGGAGTGATTCAGGTGACTCAGCTTTATCAAGATGACAGTACAGCAACATGAAGGAAAAGTGCTGCAGGGCATCACACTAAAATCCCCTTCTCCCACCCTTTCCCTCCCTACTTCTTCTCAGTCCTTCTTCCAATCTGTCATTACTCTGTTTTTCAAAAAAAAATCCAAACCTTGGAGGTTTATATTCCCTTCTCTGCTAGAAAGACCTCTTCCCTCTTACCCCAGATGAACTATCTAGAAAAAAGAAGGGGCAGTTTTCATGGACAAAAGGATGTAGCCTCTGTAAGATAGTTCTGAAAGAAGAGTCACAGCTTCCAGTCTCACAGAAGCACCAAGCTTGCAAAAGCTGGCACAGTTGGATGCCATGGTTTCCATCTGTCACAGCCAAAACCAAAGCAGGTAGATCATGCAGATATCATATATGTTCAGCCAATAAATATTACAATTGCTGCAGTGTTTTTGATGATTTACATGCTTAGTTTCTTACTATAAGGGCATATAGAAGCTGGCAGCTGAAAATCGCTTTCTCACTGAGGGGCATATAGGATGTTCTTGTTTTCCCACATTGCCCTGTAGGGTGGAAGAACCCCCACAATATAGGGCAACAGACTGGAGGAGGAGTGGTTAACTAGGGACAGGTAGGGATGTCAAAGAAGGACATATAAAGGATGTTTTGAGTGTGCCTGGGAAGATATATTGGCACAGTTCCTCACTTTCCTCGTTGTTTTCACACTCTGTACAGGATCAAGATAAAGGAGCCTGGATTATTGTTTGCAATAAATGCTTTCATGCAAAACAGGTATTGCAAGAAGTCAATACTGACAGATTTCTACAGTGACACAATCCTTTTGCAGATCTGACAGCAACACCTGATTTTCCTTGTAGTAGTGCCAGCATCCTTCTGACTGGGTAAACTGCTCATGTTTGATGGCTAACCAGAAATAAGAAACAAGCTCCGAGGGGCACATCAATGTGAATTGCTGACCACAAGCCACAGAAATCAGTGCTGAATCATCTGCCCTAAGCATCAAGTGTTTGCTACAGGTGGTCAGCAGGATGAGCACTTCATTGTGAGCCTCAGTCTACATAAGTTCACTTTGTCTTACAGCAAAAAGAGTCAGAATTTATAGATACACAAGGTATAGGTTTATTTATCAAGAAAGAGAAGTAAAAGCCAGAAACACAGACACAAGGCTTAGAAATAAAAGTTGCACTGAAGTAAATCCTAATTTATGCCTTTTTTTTTTCAGTAGCTATTAGTAATTGAATCTATTTTCCTCTGACATGTGGAATACCTGAAGAATAATAAGAAAAATGGGTTTATGAGAGGCTTAATACTTCTATACTTTTACTCTTCCCCTTCACAATCCTTTACATATCATTAGCCTAAATTTTTGGAATGTGATAGTTGAAGAGTATAGTGTCTTGTTCTGGTCATTGTCTTCATTTGCCAAATTCAGTGTTGTCCAATATAAAGAGGGGGAGAGGAATTCAAATTAAACTTCCCTGCATTGTTTGCGAGTACTCTGAATGGACATCTGAGATGGAGATCCACAGGAGTCACATACATTTGAAGCTGGATGGAAGTTTTTCTGTGGTTTAGAACTGTTCATGCAGATGATCCATTTTGATGGCTGTGTAAACTGGACTTAAAAGCATAAGGCTCTAGTTGAATGCATAAGGGAACTACATATGGCCTTTATCAAAAGGCAGTCAAAGAGAGGTATGACATTTGGTCTTTGGAAGCAGCTGATAATCATATGCTGTCTTGGGTATGGTACTTCCATTGATGCTATTGCTAGACTACAGGCATAACTAGACATCACTATAAACAGATAATTTTGATAATATTCTAGAACACAATGCAGGACCTATATTCAGATACACGTTTGAAGAAAAAATATGCAAGATGTTCCACAAAACTCAGTCTTTGATATAACTATTCAAATTAAAACAAGTTAAAAATGTCTTAAAATTCAAGACTGTGGTACGTATCTGAGTCTATGCTGTAGAGCAGTTCTAGTGACTGATATTTCCAGAACTCCACAAATTTTCATTCATGGAACTTGTACCAATGTGAAAAAGCTGGACAGCATTACAAATGAGCTTATTATTAACCCTCAGAAACCTTCTTTCTGAAAAGCATGCATTATAATGAGATATATCACTTAAGGAAGTTTAAGGGAGGAGTGGATGGATTTTTGCATTTAGATCCTTCGGTCTGCACTGTCATGACACAAGTCCTTTTCTCTTCTCCTTTTTAAAATTTTCTTTTAAAATCAATTCATTCCTGACATCATCTTAAGGTGCACAGTTGCAGAGAACAAAAATGACATCTTTACTCTTTTACTAATAATCAGTGCACAAATGAACATGAATGCATGAAAATAAGTTTAATAAATGGGTGCCTTTTTATGCAGATTTTTCTTTCAGATATCTCACCCTTTTCTTGATTGTCTGTTTTTCCTTTGTAGATCCTTTTGCCAATCTGTACGCTGGGATTGATACCAGAGAAAGGTTGCTAGGCAACAAAAATGGAAATCATGTAGTGGACTAGCAGGCATTTCTAATGTAAACTTCTTGAACCATACCTTAGTCTTCACACCTCACAAGTGAGTCTGGGATTATGGGCTGGTGTAACAGACAGGCAGTGGTCTCCAATTAGTATACCTTAATGTACAGAGAAGTAGCATGCCAAAATGAAAGTTATTAATGAGTACAAGATACATATTTAATATTCATGGGCACAGGACTCCAAAATGACCAGTTAGAGAGGTTTATTGAAAGCACAGTTATGCAACACTATGTAATGTAAGTTATCTCACTGCCTCAGCTTGAAGTAAAGAGTTAAGAAGTAAATGGAACAGTAAACAATATTAATAGTGTAGCCTTTAGTTACATCTATATTAGTAAATAAAACACTTTCTGGAAATGCTTATGGACACTGTACTGCATCTTCTGTCAGATGGACAGAAGTGGTCCCTGAGAAGCTCTCAGCTTGTGACAGTAACAGTGTCCCAAAGCATTTTTTGGGAGAGTCTGGGAGTTAACATTGACTATGGATGACCCTCAAAAGGCACTGCGGAGGTATCCATGATGTTCTGGGGCATAAAGGAGTTTAACGGTTTAATAGTACAAATGCAGGTTGTTCCACAGAGTTGTCCTCAGTGATAGACAAAAGTCTGAGCTGTGATTAATTTACTAGCACAGGCTTAGCTTGTGGGTATTCAGCTGTGTGTTTTCAGTCTTGACAGATTTCTTGATCCCTAAATCCTGGTACTCTATCTAAATGTTCTGATTTGCATTTCAGTACTTTCTTATGACATTCAGAAACAATTGATTGCAACTAGAATCTGTAATTTTATACAAATAATTTTCTGAGTACCAGTTTACCAGATTGTCTATATCTGCTGCTTTATAATATAAAAATAATTATTTTAATACTTCAGCACATGAATTGCAATCCTTTAGGTCTTATTACTCAGTTCTGTTATTCTGTATATTACCTTTTATTTGCAATGTTACTTAGACTTTGTGAGCATGTATAATGGCTATGGTGTTCCCTTGGTGAGACATCAGTCACTGACTAAATAATATGTAATTCCAGTAGGAAACATACAGGATGTCTCTCATTGTCACTGATTCTGTTAAGTTTCCTTACTCTTTAATCGTCTCCCTGCCTTCACACCCACACTCTTGAGTATCGCCTTTCCAATTTTCTGTCCTGAGTTCTCCACCTCCACCTTTCTCTGGTTTGAACTATTTTTAATTAAGCTATAGAATCATAGAATCATAGAATCGTAGAATCGTAGAATCATAGAATCATGGAATGGTTTGGGTTGGAAAGGACGTTAAAGATCATCAAGTTCCAACCCTCCTGCCATGGGCAGGGACACCCTCCACTAGACCAGGTTGCTCAAAGCCTCATCCAGCCTGGTCTTGAACACCTCCAGGGATGGGGCATCCACAGCTTCCCTGGGCAACTTGTTCCAGTGTCTCACCAACCTCATAGTGAACCAAGTTAAATAATTGTAACAGGAAGGAGTGAGAAATTAGAAAATGTAATATATTTTGTTTTGTTACTCATTGAAAAGATGAAAGACCTTCAAATCTTCCTATGGGAAGAATATCTTGTGAAGAATATAATGTGAATATCTTGAAGAATATCTCTATGCAGGTATCTTGCAGCCTCCATAAATGCTATAGTCATTGCTTTGGCAAATTTTACATTAGAGCTGCATTTCGAGTTCTACAGCTTATAGGAGGGTTTTCTAGATGTTGAGAATGGGCTTCATCTCACTTAACTTTAGACATCTGTCTGAAAGTCATCTAGGTTTCCTAGATAGTCAATAGAAATACAAACATCTGCAAAGAACAGGAGATGGGATTCATCTTATCATGTGTCTTTAAGATGTATCTAGATGTCAAGTGGATTATAGTTGGAGTTCTGTTCATTACAGTCAATGAAGTTTAGAGAGTTGATAATTTTATTCTATAGTATATCTCCACAGAGCCTAAAAGGCTCTCCATACTTCAGTGCCTACTAGTCATCTCAACATAATTATTTCAAACCTTGAATTGAATCCTAGCAGAAAAAAACTTTTGTCAAGGTGAACTCTACCCAAAGAATCAATGTTAGGTGGAACAAATAAATTACTTTTCTGTCAATTTAATATAAAGGGACCCTAAAGATTAAATATATTAAGTGGAAGGAATCCTACTCTTTGTAGATGGCATGAAGTGCACAGTATTGACTACAGGAAGAAGCAAAAAAGCATGCAAACAGAATGCGCAGAGCAGTCAGTAGAACTTAAAGAGAATCACTGAAAGAACATTTGCTTTATATGTAAGAGGCATCTGTGATATCTATGTGTAGAGAGTGCTTAATTATGTTTTTCATTCATGTTTAAAATATCAAAGTGGATGAGAAATACGATATAAAGAATTAATGGCATTTAGTATTAGAGGATTTCTTTAGAGGCAAGTACCCTGTGGATACATGTTGAGCCACCTATTAACTTCCCACTGGCAATTTTTGTATTTTTAATTGCATTTACAGTCTATAATTTGATGCTTTTTGGATGAACTTTTTTTTGGTCAATATTTGCATAAGCCTTTTTAGACACATTTCCAGAAATGGTCTAATTGTCTGCTCTAACCGTTTGTAGAACATAAGAAATCATTTGTGGTGTTGTGTGTAGAAGGCAAAATCATAAAATAAAATAGTCAGTATTCCCATTATATTTACACTGGTTCTCAAGCCACTGATTAAAGACCATGTTGAATTATTTCCTGCATCACAACACACTCACAATTTATCAAGGCAAAGCTTCTCATCCAGACTTTTGAGGCCAACTTACTGATACATTTATTTCCACCATCTTGCTGAAAGGCCAGTTCCCACATGTGTTAGAATCTACACCTTGAAAAAGTAAGTGCATCAGTCCATTTTCTGTCTTCTTCTTTTTTCCTGGTGCACTCATTCATAGTGCTCTGACACTGACTGTTGTAGATTTTGGTTTCCATTAATCTTCAGAAAAGCCAAAATATTTGCAAAATACAATTTGCAAAAATTTGCCACATTTCCAAAGCAATGTAAAGAATTCTACTGTAAATAAATGTTTAGTCCTAAGTATCCAGAAACACATGGACCCAACTATTACTTAATATCACCTGAAAAAAGTGAGAAATTAAATTTCAGCGAGTTTTTCTGTAGTGATCTAGATGATAGTGTTCTCCTAAAAACAATGGTTCTGAAACACTGTTCTCCTTAACAGGGTTCGCTCCAAATCAAAACATCCTTAGACCTATGGAAACCAAAATGCCCAGCTAAGTAATTTGGACCTGTATTCCAACGTTGAGACATGTCTTTCCATGAAATAGTTTATTTTTTTAAATCTTACATTAAAAAATGTGTTTCCAGATAGTTGTTTCATGTTAAATGGTAGCCACTAACTTCTATGACAACTGTTTTAAATTTTATATACCTTCCAAACTAAATATGAAATATCTACTGATAGGGTTATTTAGTATTATAAATAATAAACATATGTTGTGTTAAAAAACCCCAAAACCTTCAACAAAACAAAACAAAATCAAACCCACAAACAAAATAGTTTATTCAGTTGCAACATTTTTCACACATCTTCCAAGCTGTAAGGGTAGCTCTTCACAGTTTAAGGGGCTGTAATGGTTTGACCCATCTAGCAGCATTTAATACCATGCAGCCAGGGATGGGGGAGAGAATTAAAGGGGTGAAGGGAAAAGAGGCTCGTGGGTTGAGATAAGAATGATTTAATAACTAAACTGAAATGAAATTGAAAATTATAACAATAATGATGGTAATGATATTAATGATTATAATAATATTAGTAATGTACAGATATACAAATATATAAATGATTGACAGACAGTGCAACTGCTCACCATCCAATGACCAAGGCCCAGCCCATTCCATTTCTGTCAAAGCAGAGAAAGTCCAAAACTTCAATCTCAGAAATGGGATAAGAGCCTGAGAGTGCAAGACAGTGCGAGAGAACTTCCAAACAGACCTCATCTATATACTGGGCATGACATGCATGATGTGGTATATACCATTGGCCAATTTGGGTCTCAATCCTAAACCTCAGGTTGGATCTCAGGATAGTAATTGGAGCTGTGATCCCTCTCAGCTTCTGCCCCTGCAGACACTGGCGCAGCAGAGAGGCTGAAAAGTCCTTGACTGTCCTGGCAGCAACTTCAGACATCAGTATATTATCAGCCTCAGCACAAATACAAAACATAGCCTCTTACTAGCTACTATGAAGAAAAGCAAGTTTTTAAAAGGGTAAAATAAGAACATTTTGGAGAACAATATTACTTATTCTACTTATTTCGTAGGAAGTATTGCACATCTTGATGGGTGACCTTACTGTTTCAGAGGAATTTACTACTCTGATGAAAATATTTTAGACTTTCCAAAGCAAAGCAAAAAGGGATGGGGGGAATTTTAAATCACTCACCTTTAAATAGTTGATAGGCAAGTTTCCTTAGTCATTGCTTAGTGTCTTTGCAGCCTTTAGCTTAAGTTCTCCCTACACTAAAAGAAAATAGAAGAAATGGAAGGCCCTGGAGAAGGTTCATAAAATGTTTGTGCTCTTAGCCACTACTTGAACTAAGATCACAGTCAAAGGTGGAACTTTCATCTCACTAGTCAGAGTTCTTCTGTCAGATAAAGGCAAAGGAATTGCACTGATGTGCTGCAGCCCAGCATCTGGTCTGTTCTTTTCAGTTATCAGCCTTTTTATTTTTAATATATCATAAATTCTACCTGGATTTATGGTGTGTGTTTTGCATGTTCCACATGTCGTAATTTGCGTAGTTATAATAATGTCTCTTTTCTTTTTTTGCAGGCTAGAATATATTGCCTGAGTACCATGTATGCTCAACATATTTTTCACAGCAAATTATTAAATTATACTATGGTTCATACATTTTAGTAGTTCATCAGTAGTAGTCCAGAAGATTTGATATGAATCTTGATATACTGCTGGTTATTTAAATGCTTCCTGTGAAAAAATGCTGTAGTTAAGCTAAGTGCAATGAAAGGTATTTATTTTCAGCTTTTCTGATAGTAGTTCTAGTTGGCTGAAGCACTGCAATATGATCTTGAAAAAAATACATGACATATTTGCACTGTTATCTTTTAATTAAAAACAGCTTGCAATTTCATTTATTACTCATATTATTTCTATTACGATTGATGCACTGATTATTAAGAGAGTGGATTTATGATTTGTCCATTTAAAGGTATATGTCTGTAATTTCAATAAATATATGTTTATTGCATACCTTATCCAAACAAAGCCTTTGTTGGACATTTTTATGGGGCTGAGGAATCAATATAAATACATTCCATTGTTTTTGTAGTGATTATGCTTCCAACATTAACCTCCAGAAATCCAACAAATGAGTGAGCCTTTTCTTTCTTCAGTTGAAAAGCTCTATTTGATCAAACTGTGTTTTTACTAACCTAAGTATTTTCTAAGCTCATTAAATCAAGTCGGTAGTTTTGGAATGGGTTTCTCACCAGGTTGTTGGCTAAATTCCACTTTTCACAAGGCTCTCCTAAAGCGAATGAGTTTAGGTAAGTTTCTATAATAGATTTCTTACATTATTAGCAGTCAAAATATACGGAATCAATTCTAGAAGAGTATAAATATTCAACTACTTTAACTTGCCCTTTTTAGTAAGATATTTATTTAATGATGATATCTGTAAAAATGTAATCTCCAAGTTATCTCTCCAAGTTATCAAAGTGAATAGTTATTAGCTAGACAACAATCTTATATATTCCGTATTTTTGAAAGAGAGGTCTTGGTCTTAATAAGAGTTTCTCCACTTATCTTAATGAATCCAGGGTTCTACAAGAGGAAAAATTAAACATAGAGAGATTTATTGAAAAAATCACTGTGCTAAAAAATGCATGCCATCGGTATGTGCTAAACATGCCATAGATGTGTTCCTGCAAAAGATGTCTCATCACTGACATACATATTCATTAGCTTCTATTTTACATTCAGAAAATAAATGTATGTAAACATCACAAGTTAGAATAAATCGTTCACATGAAAGTGTCGTTTGGATTGTCTTTACCAAATATTTTAAGAATTTTATTGACATCATATCCAGGAAGGATACCTCTTGACTCTGAGAAACAAGACAGGTTGAACAGAAAAAAGCAAGCCACTTCTTTGAGACCCAATACCACAGAACTGTTTGCTGGGGTGGGGAAGCGGGGGAAGTGTGCTCATCCACAGATCAGACCTAATGTTTAGTAACCAACATATAGTAAGTGTGGATGTATATGATTTTTTATTTTTTGTCAAGCTTTTTTCAAAGATTGTTTTTAAGGATTTTCCAGTCAATTGAAGAACCCTCCTATGTGTCTGTGACACTAGAATTTTCCATGAATCTTAATTAAGATATGTAAGGGTAATCTTTTGTCCTGGATGTTGATTATTTAGAATATTTTATTTTCACTTGCATAAATTAATTTCCTTATTTTGGAAATATTTTTGTTATCTAAAGTAATGAATTCCAGTATCTATTTTCAGATATGTTATGTAAAAATTGAGATGATAATCTCTATCACAGAAATACAAAAAGACCCTTAAAATAATTATAATTTTTTATTTCTGAAATTTTAATATCTAAGCTGAAGTGTTCAGTTTAAAACCACTTTCTTTTATCTTCACAAGTTTAGTGTTTATCTTTTTTTATACTTCAAAATTATATTTAGGGAAGAGTTATTATCTGTCATTACATCACAGTTTGCAAATTAATGTCAAAGTAGAGAGAAAGACAGAACAAAACAAACAAAAAATGCCCAAATGAAAGAACGCTTAAGAAATATAAAACTCTTGCAGTATCCAAGTGCCAGGACTGTCATTAGAAGTAATAATGCAAACTTAAACATATATATGAAATAAAAACTGTTAAACTCCTTGGATGGTGATCTCTCAGATCCAGCACTTTGACTGAACCAAATGTAGCCCTAGGAAACAGCAAAGATTTGGGAAATTCTTTGACTTCTTCTCTGCAAGGACTCAGACTCATTGGTTTGTGACCATATTGTCCTAAAGCATGTATTTAGAAATGGAGAACTGGAGCATTGTTTCCTTTTAAATATGACTAAGAAGAAGGAAGAAAATTACTAACCTAAAATAATCCTCTTTTGAACAAAAGTAACATATTTACTTCAGATATTTTTTTCTCATTCTTCAGTCTTTACCTACACAGAGATTTTGGCAGGGGAGGGGCAGGGCAGTATTTTGTTCATTTGGTTTTTTAAAGTATGAATGTAGCTCTTGTAAGACTATTTTAGTTATAGACAGCTGTCATTAAACAAACAAATAAATAAAAAGCCAAGAATCCCCACAAACTCAAATGAAGTGCTGTTGCTGGTTCATCAAGAAGGAATGGGAGATGTTCATACCTACTAGTCCCATCTGGACGTCTCAGATAACTCAGGACATGTCAGTCAGTGCCAATATGTTTAAAAGTAGTAACTGAATGGCATCACTAAATTTAGGTGTCTTAACCGCAAGCTGAATATCATTCTTACCAGATAAAGTCTGGAACTGCTTTTCATTCACATTGCTTCAACATCTTGGAAACAGCAAAGTTTAGTTCTAGACCAACAAATGGTTTAAGTATAGTGCCCTGCAACAGACCAGACCTGGACCTTTTTGAGAAACACAGACCAATCAAAAGCTTTCAGTCTTAAATAAATCTTAAAATACTTCTATATTATCACAAATCTAGACTTAAGTGAGAGGACTTCTACTGCAAATATTTCCCCTTTAATTCTGCTACATCACATTTGACCTTGAAACAAAGTTATGAACATATCTTCTATGACATATGGTGTGCTCAATAGGGTCACATCTATTTCCCTATTTTAGGTAAGATTGTTCCTTCTAGATCATAAAGCAATAAACATAATTTCATTACTTTACTGCACTAAGTCATAGCATTTTTTTTTTCTAATGTCCTCAGTACAGATGAGTGCAAAGGTACCCCTCTGGTTAGCTCTCCAACTGCTATAGCATATAGTGCTGACCAAGAGCAGATGAGATATCTTTGAGCTACACTTAAGCCACCCAAATTTCAGACTAGGAAATGTCAAGAATTGCTTTAATTAGATTGCATTTTTGTGTAGCTATACATAGATTCAGCTGTATTGTGGAATACCTATAGCACCACGAGAGACACAAATCCCCTACCCTAACTGTTTTCCTAATGCAGGAGACTATGGCATTATTTCTGTCCTAAACCTGCTTACTTCTACTGCACAGTATGAATATTGTCCTGAAGAACTGTGGCTTCATTACAGGCATGATGTGCTACAGTACGGGATCAGAGCATTATTTCTATTAGAATTCTGTGGTGATCAACCACAGGATACTGTTTATTGTTCTTTATTGTGATACAGGTAATAAATAGTTGATTGTTTTAATAAAAGCACACTTGAAATAACAAGAACAAAATTCCAGAGCAAAATTAATTTGAGAAAGAATCCCAAGCTTGTGGTCAGTTACCCACTGTGTATATTTATTGAAAACTACATTCCTTGCAGATGTTACGATCCATGAACCAAAGAAAACTGATTTAAACTACTTAGGATAGAAGTTATATTACACTTGGTTACTGGAATATGTTGTTATAAAATAATATTCTGACATTAAGAAGAATAGATTTGTATCATGAAGTTCTTTGGTTTTAAGTAAAATTCATTTAGAAGGAAATGAGTTTGGGGGATAGCACAGCAAGACCTCGAAAATTCAGTGCTAGCTTAGGTCTCTGGTTCAGTAACAAGTGAAGCAACTCAGGAGTGTCCTCCTGTGAAAATTGTTTACAGATTCTTCTGCACAACAGTTAACAACCAGCGTCAGAAATGTGCTCAAATAAACTACCAACCACTCGAAGTTTGTCATCAATGAGTGGTAGTGTAAAATCATATTAATAGTAGTGGTGGTGTTGCTGCTGTGCCTGTTAGAAGAGACAGAAAATAAGCAAGAAAAATATTATTTTTTTCTAAGGAATTTATTTCAGTGTTGGTGCAAAGACTATTTTCCTGCCCTCAGGAGACAGCAAAAACTGTCAACAACTGGAATGCTTCAAAATTGCAAATGATCTGAATCTTAAATATTGCTTTTCAAATAACATTTAAAATGTAAGTCACAGCTCAGAAGATAGAGTTATTTAAAGCTGAATACATAGTGAAATGTTGTCAGAGATAACCATTGTGTCCCAGGTCTGTTTAAAAGTCTAGTGTTCTTGCTAAAGAGCTTGTATACAACTGATGTATTTAAATGGTATTCTCATTTCAGATTAATTATACTTTTCAACAGGTTTCCCAGATAAATTGTGGATGCCCCATCCCTGGAGGGGTTCAAGGCCAGGCTGGATGAGGCTTTGAGCAACCTGGTCTAGTGGAGGGTGTCCCTGTCCATGGCGGGGGGCTTGGAACTCGATGATCTTTAAAGTCGCTTCCAACCCAAACCATTCTATGATTCTATGATTAATTCTTACCACCTCTACCAATAGTTTTCCATAAGTCCTTAGATAACAGTAATTTTAATTTTTTGTTCTGAGAAAAAAAAAAATTAAAACAACAAAAGTGATTTGTACTCCCTATTTTGTACGAAGCCTGAACCTCAAGGCTTAAAAATTGAATTTTATTTCATATATAACTGAATCTTTTGGGGAGTGGGGAGAGTGGGAGCCCCAACCTAAATTTCATTAAATATTTAGGCTTCTAAATCCTATATTGCCTTCTTACTTCCCTACGATAAGAGCTGGAAAGAAAGTAAGTTAGAGTTAGCAGCTCTTGGACATTTGCACAGTACTCTTCCATTATGTGCTCAAAGTCAAGGATGGCTTTCTGGTCCTCTCCACAAGCCACAGTTTCCTTCAGGACACATCCACCTGCTGTGGCATGGGGTCCTCCATGAGCTGCAGCGCAGGTATCTTCTCCACCATGGTTCTCCATGGGCTGCAGTGGGACAATCTGCTTCACCATTATGTCCTCCAGGGACTGCAGAGAAATCTCTGCTCTGGTGCCTGAAGCACCTCCTCTCCCTCCTTCTTCTGTCACTTTAGTGACACATGGCTTCTTCTCACACTTTTTTTCCACATTCATCACTGTCTGTTCAAGTGTTTTGCCCTTTCTTAAATATGTTTTCACAGAGGTGCCACCAGGTTGGCTGATATTAGAAATTTACATGCTGTACCAAAAAAAGTATTTTTTCAAAAAGGGTGGTGGCAGTAAAAACATAGTGATAAAGAACGGGAAAAACCATTAATACTTCATTAAAATATATGTCTTCATTTTGTGTTCTTTCTCCTAAAGATCTGAGAGTAATAGTTGGCATAAGACAGTGTAGTTTCAAGGAAAAGATTTTTTTTAGGATGACATTAGGTGTGGAAAACTTTCTGCTGACAAATAGTGCTTGTCTTTGTTGGGTCACAGTCCTTCTGTGATAAATGCCATTGTCCAGTGTTTGATGCTACAAAATATCACTAGTGACAAATTCTGAAACCAGCAATAGTAGATGAAAATCTGGAGAGACAAAACAATATACTTCAACTGGTCAAGATATTGGCTAGTCACTGAAATTAGCACTCCATACACACGCTTCATCTTGTTTCTTAGCAAATAAATTGCAATAAACATCTTCCAATTGTTTTTTTTTATACCTACACAGAGATCTTCAATTATATTTATGCTTTTAATCCGAACAGCAGCTGACTTGACATTTACACATACAGCAACAGCATACTTTTCCTGCTGTTACTAAACAGTTTTACAATCTGTGAATCAGTGACCTTTACAACTAAATTCAGACCTTCAGTATTTCTCATAAAATAATAAAATATCCTCAGAAGAACATAATACACTGTTCCTTACTCTCTAAGCCTACAGAATATATTATAATGGTGTTAGCATCACAATAATTTAAGTACACACCATATACTCCAACAGGGAAAAATTAAAATAAGACACGTTACACAGTAACACATCTGAGAAACAAAAAGACTAGGAACTTTCAAACTATTCTTTGCAGTATGAATATACCTGGAGAAAGATAGAGCTGATGTATCTGGTTTTGAAAGGATATGTCCTTGGTGGACTAAATTGGAGTGGCTTTCCTGTAGATGAAGAACAAAGAGCTCAAAGTAGAGATAAGGGGACACGTCCAGATAATAAGACATAAACAAGCATTTTAAAGATAAGTATCCTGGTGGACTGGGCAGAGAGTTCAAACCTGACACATTCGTTGAATCTGGAGGACTGAATTGTGTAGGACTATTATGTCATATCTGCTGCTGTATAAATAAAAAAGATCCATCAATATTTCTTTGTATGGTTAAAGCGTGAACACTCTCATTCTCTATTTTATAACTTTTCATAATATATGAAACAGGCACAGTAACGAAATGAAACCATTATAGCTTTTTGGAAAGGGAAAGCAGATTCAGAAGCATTTTTTCCTTGCTTTTTTTCCCCTAGTAAGTCAATGATAATTTCACCAATTCTGGATTGTTTTCAACAGATAATATCTAGCATGCTGTTTTTATTATAGGGTCTTGCTTCTTACAGGCTTCATTACATTTTTGTAATATACTGTTTTTTCTCCATAGACATTACAGTTTTTTCATCTCTTTTCCAAGGGATACCTTTTAAAAGACTATGTGACCCGTATAAATTATAATTTCCTGTGCTTTCTCAAAGCTTTTTCACAGTATTTTTTAAATTGCAGCATTCTCAATGACATCAGAAGGCAGAAGTTAAAATCAAATCTTATCTCAAAGACACTCTTCAAGCTAATGAACTGCCAATCTTGTAATTTGTAGATTCTTAAATCCTTTTAATTTCAAGTTTATCTTCCTGAATTCTCAATTTAATTGAAAATGTTGGATTTGAGTGACAGCTCTGGTTCAACTGCTTCTGCAAATTCATTTTCATTTTATATAATTGAACTTAAAGAAACCCTGTTTAGTTCAAACTTTAGAAGTATAGATGTGACATCATATGTGACCCTTTAATCTCTTTGAACTGTGTTTCAGTGTATGAGTTTCTCAGTTGCTTCAAATAAGGGCAGATTCTTTTCAATTCACACAACACATTATCTGAAAATCTCCTGCCTGTTTCCTTAACTTCCTTTAATGGGAAGTTAAGGGAAATGCATTCTGAATGTTATCTTTTATACTTTACTTCTGCCTACCAGAGAGTTTATATCTACCAGAACCAATTTCAGCTTGAAGGACCATATTGATAAAGAAAATGTATTTACTAAAATGGACAAGACAATACATAAAATTTAAAATCTAAAAAATATATTGGAGCAAAATCATTCTAGAGAATGTCATATATCTAGGAAAAGCAGAAAAAAAGGCACATTTTCAAAGGAACTTCATAATCACCATTTTGCATCTGTTCTTTGTTTGAAAGCTCTGGCAATTGTCTGATTCCTTGGTGAGCTAGTTAAGCTCACTAAACTTGTGGGAAAAAAGAATGAGTAGAAAAATCTGTGGGGAATGGGACACCACTTCACCCACATGCAGTAAAGTGTTAGGTCAGCTTTCTGTTTTGTGGAAGTGTGCTTGTCATATATGAAAGTCAACCTATAGCACTATCTTATTTTGAACATTCTCATTGCTACTGAATACCTAAATGACTAAGACAGTTTAAAAAAAAAAAACAAACCCAGCCTTCTACAGTATTCCTGAAACTGTTGCAATGGAGTAACTTTATCAGGTGAAGAGCAGGCTATGCAGAACCTGAACATGGCATCAGGGATGCTTTATCGTGGATTATAATTTTTTGGAATTGTCTAGGACTTACTCTGACATGTAGGTATGGAAAATAATATGGAGTAACAAGGATTTTACAGCTAATGATTTTATTTTGGGCTATTGTGGTTTTGGGATAGCAAGGATTTAGGGTAGTAAGCAAACCAGTGGCAAGTCTTAGTATTGACTTTATTACCTATTAATTTTGGATTAATTGTTTCACATTTCAGTTTACCTATCAGTAAAGCAAGAACACCTGAAAGATATTTAGTCAGTGTCTGTGACATCATGGATTTAAAAATGAAAACTATCATTATTTATCAGGATTAAAAGAGAGCACTGGGAGGCCACAAGGTAACTGTAGGGATCTGTGTTCCCTCCCCTGCTTCATTGTGTCTGTAGAATTTTAATTAGCAGTTCAAAATCATTTTCTTACCACAGTCTGATGACATATCTCTACAGAGCAGGGTATGTGATTTATAGAATCCTAGAATAATTTAGGTTGGAAAAGACCTTAAAAATCATTGAGTCCAGCCATTGTAAATGTTTTGCTGTTTAAAGAGCATATGGTTTAACTGGTAAACTTTGCAAGTATTTGTATCATCATTGCCTATGAATGACTATTGGGGTTAATTCATATAATTTTTCAGATGAAGACCAAGATTCAGTGTTGCTTAAGCTGGAAGAAGAAATGTTTAAATTCTCTAACCTCCTTTTCAGTACATACTTTGTATTACAAAATCAGTGCTCAACTTTGTCTCATTAGGTCCAGCTGTCAGCCAACATAAACTGAAATATCTCAGCTGGTAGTAGTAGGACTACATTAATATGCCTCACATGATGCTGAAAAAGAACTTCAGTGTGCAGCTGTAGCTTACAGTAATTACATGCAGTTGGACATTCCTGTTGCTGACTAGGGCTCAACAGAGGAGTAGTCTTTTGAGGTTTCCGTGAGGTTTCTCAGCTGCTTACATTCTCAGGCGTTCTGTTGGTACCCTGCCTACACACTTGGTGTGCCATGTTGGAGTCTGCATTTTAGATGTTTGACATTGCGGTCTTTTTAGAAGAACTATAGAGTTTTAAAGGAGAGATTTCTAGGCAAAGGGGCCTTAAGAAAACAGCAGAAATCCCATCTGTATATGTTTATGCAAATAATTTAAATACCATTTATTGAAAAAGATCTTCAAATTTATCTACCTCTCCCTGCAGACTGTATGTGAAACTATATGCATTAGAAGTACAGTTCCACAGAGTATCTAAAATATAGGTGGGTTTAAGTGGACTGAATCAGGCTTGGGAAGAAGTTAAATGCAGGATTTCAGGGATACCTAACATCCAAGTCCTATAGAAAGTGATGTGCCTCTTATGTCCAGATGCTTTTATAAACAATGCATAAGAATGTAGCCACCTAACATTTTTAACCTGGAATAGAAGGAAAGTATTAAACAGTGAGGGCAAAGTGTCTGAGTATTTACTTGTGAAAGAAACCTCACATTAAATGGTGTGATTATGTTAAGATGTTCAAACCTCTATTCTTAAATGGATTATTTACAGTTTCCCTGCTGTTCTAATTTCACCTATCCACTCTTTTCAGCTACATGCTTTTGCAGTAAGGTGTCTCAGGGGTCTGTGAGAAGTTTAAATGTGGAGGAGAAATAACGTGTGAAACAAATGCGTGACAAGCTCTACATATGTCACATCAGACACTTACAGTATGCTTAGGTGAGCTGAAATAAATAAACTTAACACAGCACTTCTAAATCCCAGAAAACCATTAACCAAACTTTGCCTTTGAGTGACTCAGTTTGAATGACTATGTGTAGATATGCAAATGTGAACTCCAAGGAAAGAGCAGAAGATGTACAAGGCAGCAGTGCAGAAGATGGCTCTGGGGAGTGATATTAGCAGGACTGCATCCTGTAACAGATTTCAGCTGCCTCTGATAGTGCAGAAAATTTGTGCCACCAGCCTAGTTTTCATAGAATCATAGAACAGTTTGGGTTGGACCTTAAAGATCATCAAGTTCCAACCCCCCTGCCATGGGCAGGGACACCCTCCACTAGACCAGGTTGCTCAAAGCCTCATCCAGCCTGGCCTTGAACACCTCCAGGGATGGGGCATCTACAGCTTCTCTGGGCAACTTGTTCTAGTGTCTCACCACCCTTACAGTAAAATATTTCTTCTTCTGTTTGTGCTTGGGGTTGTCCGGACACATGTGTAGGACCTTGTACTTGGCCTTGCTGAACTTCATGAGGTTTGTGCAAGCCCACCTCTCAAGCCCATCAAGGTCCCTCTGGATGTTTTCTGGAGACATTTGAGCCTGAGCGTTTTTGAATGCCTGCAGACCTGAATGAATTGTCCTTTGATGTGTGTGACCTGATCTGGTATTGTGTACTGTATTGCACATTTTTATAAACTGACATGTTTCGATTGTTTAAAAATAGTATTTGGAGGTTAGTCTGGAATAACACAAATAATTAATGTATATAAATCACATCAGTTGACAAAATAATTCATTTTCTGTTTTAAGCACAACATCAATAGAAAAATTCAATCTGCTTCTATGATAGAGATTTATTTTGAATTTTCAGAGTAATTTGCATTAGTGGTGTTACTGCATGTTCAATAAACAGTACTTGCTTTGTTTATAATCAGTTCTGTGTATTATTATTATGAAAATCAAATCTACGATCATTATTTGTCTATTATTATTGTGCTGTACAGAAATATAGTTTAGTATTAACCAACAAATAAAATGCATATTTGTGTTTAGCGTCATTCTTGAAGGTGGTCCTCACCTCTGAAAATACCTCTCAGAAGCTGTATCAAGTGGGAAAGCTAGACAGACGTCAGAATACAGAACCTACCATTCAGGATAGAGAACAAAATAAAACCCAAGGAATTCTCCGTGGATGCTGTATAAGTACAAAGGCACCATTAATGAAACATTAAAAATCGTGCAATGTGAAAATTCTTAGATGAATTAAAATCTACGCTAAACAAGAGTCTAAAGTGCTAAGTATTCTGCAAGGCATTATTGTAATTAACATAATTTCTGGGATGAGAAAAATGTTTTCACTGCAATTTGGTTTAGAGCTCACAATGGTTTGGAAAAATGTTTTTATTTTTCTACCTATCATAACTATCTGTCATTATAAAAGTTATTGTAAACCTTGACATTTTTGAAAACAATGTAATTTTAAAGGTTAATTATATTCATAAATACTTCACACTAACTAATTTATTATACTGTTAATCCTTAAAGGAAGATGTCCCTGTTGTACTCTGTTGTCTCTAGTACAGGTACACAGTCTTACCTGCATTCTAATGTTTACTAATATTCCTGATGCATGGCCTAAGTGTCCATAGCTCCATTGTCAGGATGATTTCCATAACAAGTGATGAGAATTTCTGCTCGTGATTGGTGAAATGAATCATCACAACAATTATTTGAAGACAATTTGAAGTTTTTTTCAAAAGGAAGTTATTTCATCCTAATGAAAATCTTTGCACATAGTGAACCTACTCAGTTCTTTAGGAATGGAAATAACAGGTCCACACTCTTCATGTTCCTCACATCTTTTAATGAGGAAAAAAAAAAGGATAAAATTGTTACTTTCTTCTTGTTATTGTATCATTCCAGACTTACTTTATTCTAAACAGCTATAAACTCTATTTCTATTCAAATTTATAGCTAACTACTTTCATTGTGTTCTATAGCATATGTCTGAAAAAGGACATATACAAGAGTGCAGATATATTGCAAAAAATAATTTGAAACATTATATGAACAAACAAAAACGTTGTAATTATATTTTTTATCTTATAGAAAAATTTAAAAAAACTTATAAAACTGAGACCAGCAACTGATGTCTGTAAGACTGTTGCTGCTGGTTTTTTCGAACATAGTGTGCAGTTCTGCACAGTCCTATTTCTTGGCCTTCAATTTTTTCATGTAACAGTGGTGATTGAAGACAATTGCCTCAGAGACAAATTTATTCTCAGGATTTTCTCAGATGTTTTGTTTTCTCCCTTCCTGTCAGATGTACAGTAACACTTACTGGGAAATAAAGTGGGGAATTTTAAACTACAATTTCTTCTTCCATCAAAACCAAAATTATTTTCTGCTTTTTAAAATTTCCTTGTTGACACTCTGTATGAGTAGAATGTTCCAGGTAAGACTTAAAGTATGCAAGATAAAAAGAGAGAATATGGAGCAAAGTTCACTGGAGCCTCTCGCTGAGGTTATCTATTTTTGTCCAGGAGATGGGTAATTGGAAGGTGCTTTGCAGGGTACCCCAAATGCAATCTGTACAGGACTCATGGAACAGTTTCCCCTATCACACAGACCTCCCAGGAGTCTTTTTGCTTGTTTATAGGAATTGCCCAGACTAGAGCTGCAAGCTCGAAGCTTTTAAAGCAGTTTTTCTGAAAAAAAAGCTGTGTGGCTCCTGGACCCAGAGGCATTTAGCGAAGAACGACAGCAACAACAAATAAAGTATTTATTAAAGTACCTGCACGTTTTTTCTTTACAGAATCTGTGTCTGTAGTGATTGGTAAGACTTGTTCTATGTGGCTGTCCTGGAACCATGTGCCATCATGGTTCATGAAACCTCATGAACTACCCAAGCTTGCAGTTCCCAGATTTAAATTCCTGGAACACACTGAGAGTTCTCAGTGAAGTAAAGGTCTCCCACTGCCCTGATGCAACAGTTGCCTGACAAGGCAAGAACTTATCTCAAATGCTATGAAAGAAGGGAAGTGTAGTTGAAGAAGAATCAGACAAATGCTACTTCTCTGAAGGCTCATTCAGCATGACAGTCAAAACTACGCGAGGCTTTGAAACTTGTTTTTTTTTTTTTTTTTTCCCTAGGCGGTGTGCAAGAATTTGCAATGGAAAATTTGCCATAAATAGGGATTGTGATAATATGTCAGATATGATTTGTTCTCAAGTGTAAGGCAGTTAGAAAACCTATATACTTATCCTCAAAAAAAGCAAGCAAACAAAGTAAAAAATTTCACTTACTCTCTGCCAAAACCAGAAGCTGAATTACAAAGGAGGAAAGGCTGCTAGGGTCAAGGGAAGAATTGATTCATGGATTGCCATTTAAATCAATGGCAAAATTCTCATCAAAATCAGATCTTCAGTTTTTAAAGTTTTCTCCCACTCTTTAGACTCAAAGAAAACCTATGGGAAAGCAGATGGTGTCAATTTCCCTGAAACCCAATGAAAGAGACTGATAAAGAGAGCTGAAACACTTTTTTTTTTTCTGGGCTCTGTCCCTACCCAGATGCAAAAAGTGCCCAGAGGAGTGTGAAGCATTGGCTTTACCCTCTATGCACTTACTGGTAAATTGGAGACAGAACTTGCCTCAAGCCTTTGCAAAATACCTTTTTTATGCCACTGTTAACCAGGAAAAATCTCAGGGAAAATTTGTGGTGGCAGAAAGCAAGCACTTCCTGGAAAACCTGAAATTGTTCAGAAGTTATTCTCATTCACTGCTACTAACCTCAACTGTCTAGCTGTTAGAAATATTTGAGGCCATGATGAAAGTTAGAGTAGTTATAGATATTATACTGATGTTGCAACACTGAGTAAATATAAATATTTACACAGTTGCCATGTGTTGTGGTTTTGTGTGGTGGGTTTGTCTGGCAGCAGGGAGGGGACACAGCAATGGCTCCTGTTAAGTAGCTGCTAAAGGTTTCCCTGGACTCCAGCTCTGCTGGCAGCAAGGGAGGGGCTGCAGTGGCAGCCCCTGTCAGTAACTGCTAAGAGATCCTAGCTGCAAGCTGCTCCGGCAGCAAGGGAGGGGTTACAGTGGTGGCTCCTGTAAGTGACTGCTAAGGGTTCACCCCTAGCCCCCCCCCCCGGTTTGGTAACCAGGAGGGGGAGTGGGGGAAGGAGTACCACCGATCTAGCCCCTGTAAGAAACTGCTGGAAGTTTCCCAGCTTCAGGCTGGACCCACCCCAGGCCAGGGCTGAGCCAATCGGCGCCTCTGTGAATGACAGATTTAAGAGGGGGCATGGAAGATGGGGATCGGTGCAGCCCCGGGCAAGGCCAAAAAATAATGACACAGTATGAAACTAAACAAAAAAGACAAAACAAAACTTTACCTCAATATAATGACAATCCATAAGATATTTATTTTAAGTGAAACAGAGTGGATATTTTATAAGTTAGTTTGTGAAAGTGAATATGAAGTAGTAATATATTCTTATAGCTGGTGCATAAGAGGTACTGGTTTACAACTCAGAGTTGGGAAAATCTGCCTTTGGATAGGCTGATTGTTTAAACCAGAATTTGTTGCCTTGTGGAAAAGTAGCCAAATAATAATTCTGTCAAAGACAGAATTCTATCAAGTATTACCACAAGGCAGTACCAGTACTAGCAAAAGTTTTTTGACATGCATTTAACTATAGAAAACTTGAGAAAGTGGAAGACTATAACTGTTTTCTCTTCTTGCAAAGTTTTTGCTGCAACAAGTTGTACTACTTGTTAATGCTGAAAGATACTCTGAAGAAAATGTGTCAAAATAAAAAGACTGTAATATAAGTGACTACAAATACTGCATAATAGATTCTACTCCATACTATTAAGTAGCAGGTATTGGACACATATTCTAGCTGCATATTCTAATGCATAGATGGACTATATTATCACTAATAAATGGAGAACCTGAATACAGGAGCACATGCACGTGAACTTGAGGTGTGGAAACTATTTGAGGGAAAACTGGAATCCCTTGACTTTGCAAGCAACTATACTCAGTAATCCCATCTGTAAGCATATATAGCTCCATTTTAAAATGAGTTGTATTTTTTGCCCTCTTTTCTTCTTATGTGAAGGAACTATGTTTCGGGCTAATCTTCAAAATGTCACTGAAAAAGATTTAAGATGCCTCAAATCTTTTTCTCCGAGAAACAACTGCCTTGGAGTCTCTTTAAAGCTTTTTCCCTTAATATGCAGTGTTAAAAATAGATATTATCATTAACATTCAGAATATCGCTTACAAATTTAGATTAAAAGTGGCACTTTTCCTAGTAATCTTTCTTTTTCACAGTGCAATACTAACATGTGTAGTGAAGAAGTGAACAGACTGCAGTTCCTTCTGGTGCATCTTGAACAAATGACATTGCTTATGTTCTAATTCATCAAAGTAACTAACGATGAAAAAAAGGTTGCAAAGACATCACTAGTAGTATCATATGGCAAAGCGTGGATATGATTTATCAAGTAGAATTTATATCACACAGGATGATACCTGGCAAATAGCAAATTGTTTGTTCTTCAGATCTCAGACTGATGATCCATGGCAGTAATTTAATAAAAAGATAACCAGAATGATATTTCTCAGAGAAATTGAGCTAGTTAACAAGAAACTTATTATGCCACTATCGTGGATATCTGGCAATCATAGATAGACACTGGCTGAATTTAGAGGAATTATCACAGTTTAAAGAATCGTATGACCATGAACACTTTGCTAATGGAACATATCCTAAAGCAAAGATAGATGGAACATCTGATACATTTAGTTTAGATCAAACATTTATTTTCTAAAGTGGTGCTGACAGACAGTGAACCCACTAACTTACATATTGCTCAGTAAGTGAAGGTAAATGACTTGCTACAATTTCCTGAGGAATCATCAGACTTTGGCAAAAGGGAATCTTTCCTGCATCTGTGAAAATGTGGCAACCTTTTGTACAATAATTTTACAACACTGTGGTTCAATCTGATCAACTAGGATGAAGAGTGAACCATTAGCAAAAAGATGGCTGTCTGGGGAACATTGGTTGAAGGGATTTTGATCTACAAGATATTCTGGAGATCTGTTTCAGCCCTGTTTATCAAAGGCCTTTAAATGAAGCTAAACAATTTGCCAGGCTGTGGATCGTACGAAAAGATACCTACTAGGATCTGTACTGGACCCTATGCTCCTTATTTTCTTCCTCAACTTCTTCATCATCATCTCTTATCTCTTTCACATGAGCTATGTTCAAAGTCCACAGCATAATTTTCACAAAATCTTAAGGCCTGATACAGTAAGAATGCTGAAAATAACATACCTGTGGTGGGTTTTCCAGTTTTGATAGAATGTACTGTGTACATAAATCTAATTAGATGTTCCCTCCCTAACTTCACTACACTGTGAATGTCTCCGCTTTGAAATCTGGTACTAATGTGTTACAGAGACTTTTTCTGAGAGTGTCTGAGGGATTTATATGGAGCATAGAGATTTGACCCCTGCAATTTTGAATTTCAGAGGAAAAAGGAAGCTGTAAGATGTTTGTAATTTTACTGGTTTTAATTTTAAAATCTAAGCACTTTTCAAAAATGTGAAGCTCAAATGCACATCAACACATTTCAATAATCTTTAAGCTCTTATTAATATAAAATGTATTTCAAACCAAAATTATTCTGAAACTTTCCACAAATTTTATATGTCAAAAATTATTCTTTCCAACATAAATGCAAAATGGTTTTTACTTTGATGGGAAGTCATTATTACTGCAAAACACTTTTTACTGAAGATGCTGAAGCAAAGGTTTTGCAGACAGTGAACAAAATATTGATTACAAGAGAAATCCCTGCTGAAGTAGAGGCATATGGAAAAAAATATCATCTAATCAAAGCTACTAAAAGCTTTTTACATGTGGTTGGGAGAATGTAGAATTCTTTTAAAAATAAAGCATAAAGACTTATAACATCATATTGATGATCTTTAAGGTCCTTTCCAACCCAAACCATTCTATGATTGTATGATTCTATGATTATCTACAAATATTTTCCTTAGGACTTCATAGTAGATGCAGCTTTACACCAAAGGTTCAGAAATATGTGTCCTTTTATGAGGTTTGCATGAGTCTGTTGTAATTCCTTGGCTAGAGGCTCATGAATGAGTATGCTGCAGGTTCTCCTTGGCACCATGAGATTTGAATATACCGCTCTCTTCAAAGAACTTCATTATCCATTCATTACTTGGTGTTCTGGTGGGAAACATGTCACTGATCCTTTAACCCCATGGAATAGGACTTTCTAGGAACTCTGATGATCACATTTTAGGCAAAGCTTCTTTATTTTCCACTTCAGTGCTGATGAGTGAAGTACCAAAAGACTAAAATCTGAGGCAAATCTGAAAATCTGATTTAAAAATGTAAGACACAGTGCAAGCTATCTTCATGTGCTAGAAGCTAAGAATAATATTGTGAACTTGCATTAAATAATAGCCATGTGACATTTTAGCATAACACCAAAATAATATCTTTGATTACTTTAGTATGAAAATTTCTGAGGAAGTTTAACTGTATTTCTATCAATGATTCCCAAAACACACCACCTTCAAAGGTTTTTTAAATTAACATGTTTCAATACTCAACAGTGTCTTTGGCAATGATGAGTCCTTAGAAGCAGTAATTTGAGGGAAAGGAAAAGGTAAATTAAACAGTGGACCTGTAAAACTGAAGAGACAACAGGAGACGTCTGAAGAACAAGCGAGAATTATTGCTTAGCTAATAATCACTAAGTGCTGAAATTGCTGACTTGCACAGCAGCAGGCGAGCCTCTTGATGGTTGTGAAACAAAGTTTAAATACAAAAGAAGCTCAGATAAAACTAAATAAAATGTTTAAAATATCATGTAGACATTAAACAGTGTTTTCTTATGATTGCATCAGATGCTTTGCACAGGAAAATAATCATTTAGCATTTCAGTCTTTAGGAAGGTGCTAATGTTCTGCCATGCTGATGTTGGGTGTGGGTGTGTGGAGGGGTGTATGTGCATGTCTCTGTGTAACTACTGAACTCTTTCAAAAGTTACTGTATTGTTCAGAAACTTGAGGATAATAAATAACTATTTTTTGATTATTATTTTCCACAGAAAACTTGCATTTTTTTGTGTCAAGGACTTCAGTTAAGAATCAGCTAATCAGCTCAGTATCCCCAAATCAATTTGTCTCTGCAGGAAATGAGGAGAACCAGTCCTAAAGTGAATGCAATCACCCCTGTTCAGATTAATAGGCATCCTCTTACTCCTCACAGGTTGTCTTGGACTAATTTGGCATATCGATGTGTTACATTTTATAATGATGAAAAAAACAGTTATTTTCTAGAAATCCAAGATGCACTGAAGTCACTGAAAGTGTAATTTATCTGATTAAATGGAGAAGTCTGCATCTTAGCTAGTTACTCTCAGCTTTTGTTTATAATGAAAGAAAGCACACAATTGCAGTATGTGATTCATCTGAAATAAGATATCTACTTAAGATGAGATAAATCACATCCTAAAAATGCCTGCTTCTCTATATTGATTATAAATAAATCCTACTGTCAATAAATAAAAGACAGACATCCAGACTGTCTATATCTGAAGTTAGATGAGAAATTGAAGGCTTTTCACTAATTGCTTTGGAATAAACTATTTGTGCCTCTCAGCAGAAATTCCTTTGGATTCCTTATAATCTGTTTTTCTGTTTTCTTAATCATTGTTTGAATTTTAAAAACCCCACAAATATCTAAATCTTGCTCACCTATTTTGGACACAAAGTCAGTTTAGATTATGGTATCCTGAAGTTTAAAGACCCATTCTTTCCATTCCTCTTCATTGTCTACCAGATGTATAAGTTTAATCTTTATCTATAACTTTTAAAATAATCTGCTTTTTGAAAGAAATTATATATACATATTTGAAAATCTGTTTGACTGAGTACTTTATGTCATATATGAAATGGCAGGGATCATCCAGATTGCTTACCAAAATACCTTAAAAATAATCAGTCAAATATTGCATTTGCTTTTCCTTTTAAAATGAAAATATAGTTTATTAGAAATTCTACAAATTCATTCAGATCTAAATATATAAAATGCATCATACATATACAAATTCCTTTTATGTCAATTAACATATCATACTTTCTTTTAAAGCAGAACATCCTTTGTTTCAAATTAAATAAATTTTAAAAGTCTTTTGCCTTATTTGGTATAAATCCTTTAATAACACTCCTTAGCCTGATATTGTAAAATGATATTGTAAAGTTGGACTGTTCAGCCTGGAGAAGAGAAGGCTCAGGGGGGATCTCATCAATATACATAAATACCTGAATGCAGGGTTCAAAGAGGATGGAGCCAGGCTCTTTTCAGTGGTGCCCAGTGACAGGACCAGAGGCTATGTGCAGAAATTGAAACACAGGAGGTTCTGCCTAAAGATGAGGAAACACTTTTCTTCTGTGAGGATGACTAAGCCTTGGCACAGGTTGCCCAGGGAGATTGTGGAGACTGCATCTTTGGAGATTTTAAAAACTGCCCAGACAAGATCCTGGACAACTGACCCTAGGTGTCCCTGCTTGAGCCGGGGGTTGGACCATACAGCCTCCAGAGTTCCCTTCCAACCTCAACCAGTCTGAGATTCTGTGATATTCTAATCATGTTGGTCAAGAAACAGTGAATCAAAGGAAGAAAAGATCACAAAAGTCTCTGTTATTCTAAGATATTTTGTAGTCTATTTGGGGATTATGAAACATGTTGTGCATGTTTCTAGGGTTATAAAGGTTGTGTGAGTTTTCTGGTGGTTTTTTGTTTTGGTTTGGTTTGGTTTGAACTGTAATTATATTTCAGAATTGTCACAGAGAAAAAATACAAGTGCATAGGTCCTGGAAAGAAATAGGAAGAAATTATAGTTAAGCTCCAAATAACTTGTCACCTAAATATAGTAATGAGACAAAGGTCAAGTTCAGACAGATTAGGGTGATCTAGGGATAAAAGAATCAGCAAGTCAACTTTGGTCAGGATGGCAAGTGTCCTGTGTTTTGTGCATAACCAAGCAAAATTTTCTTTTCTTGATTTCTATTCATATTCTGCAGTAGTTCTATGAAAAGAACATTTATTAATATCAGTGGGAGTCCTGTATACAGGACAGATACAGAATATACTGTTAAAAACTGCAATGCACATCGGAGAAATGAATTTTATCTTTTGTTAAGGACTATATTGCAGCATTTCTCATCCTTTAAAATATACTTTCAAGTGAAATTGCCCTACTCTTGTCCTGATTTCTTTCATTGTCTAATTTTAACAGTGCATTCCATCTAGCCCTTTCTCTCTACAATTTCTTTTTTACTACTTGCACCCTTTTGATGCTCAACTTTTCAGTCTTCCATCACACCTGAAATTGCAGACGAATAAACAGTGGTGAACCATCTTTGTTCTTCGTTGGAAAAACAATAACTTAAAGCTCTTCTATTTCCTTGATTCTCATAAGTCTCATGCTTAACCTTATTTTTATAGTTTTAGATATTATTTATTACCATACTTCCTTATCATTTTTTCTGATTATGACATAGCCTTGAATAGATATTGCTATAAAAAACACCTGCTATCTATTCTGATGAAAATTTTAAAGGCATTGTGGTGGAGTAGAAAACTGTTGAGATAACCTGTACATACTAGACTGTTCAAACCAGAAGCGAAACAACCTCCGCACCATCACAGTCTACCTGAAGCTAATTTTATACCATCAGATGAAGAAAAGACAAAAACCTCTTTCCTTTTTCATCTTCTTAAGGATTTGGTATACTTATCACTTGTAAATTAAAGCAAAATATGGCACTATAAAGTATCAACAGTAGAGTCAAAATGAAGAGTGGACCTATGGAAGAAAAGGAATAACATAAAAGCTTTAAATAGGGGACTCTAGGGTAAAAACTACAAGCTATACAGTTAATTTTTTTTTATAGATGTTGAGAAGANTAAAAAAAATAGAAAAAAAAAAAAAAAAAATATAAAAATGATAAAGGAAATTTAAGAACTAAAAAGAAAAAAGGATAAAAATAAAATAAAAAAAAAAAAAAAAAAAAAAAAAAAAAAAAAAAGGAATTAAAGCAGGTTTGAGACTAGTGAGACTCTTGGAAGGTACTTAGAATCCCAATAAACAGGGTTGTAATAGTAATCTGAGATCCAAAACTGAGGCATAGGTTATTAAGAACATGATTTAAACTTAGAGAAATAAATTTGTGTTTTCTAAGACATAAAATGATATAAAATCTTCATGATGTACTTAGAAGATAGAAAAAAATAATTTTAAACAGAACTATATCTGGAAGCAGAATTAAGTCTAAGCAGACAGAACTAATGTATCTCTAAGGAAAAAAAAAATTTTGCAAGAGCCCACAAAGAAGGAGTGGAAGTATCAAAGAAGAAATAAAGTATAAACATACTGTGTACAGTGAAGAAGATCTTTCATGGGAAACTGCTGAAGCTGTAGCTTCATCTGATGATATGATTGTTTTAGCCACAAGGAGAACACTTATTCATTAAATGGATGCCAGTGGAAAGAATAAAAAATGTCAGAAGTTATACTACATTTTTGGAAGGAAAAAAAGTATTATTTTGAGCATAAGTAGAATTCAGATGGTACAGAAAGCAAATTATTCTGTCTCAAAATACCACAAGCCACTGGAGAACTAAAACATCAAAACACAATTAAGAAGTTTAGAATATATACTTCCCAGACAACTAGTCAGTAGGAATTAGCGATGATTGATCATGGTGAAGTGCTCAGAATATGTAGTTTTATGTAAGTGCCTAAAACACATGTGTATTTCTCAAAAATGCTTTGGAGTTGCAGTAAACAATATTTTATATTCAATGTCATTTCTGAGGAGAATAAACTGTGGTCTTCTATCTTTTTTCTCGTTCTGTACTTAAGCCCTTTGAAAAGCACTTGGGGTTTTTTTTGTTGTTGTTGAACTGTCTAATACTTTTTTCTGTAATTAAAAAAAAGGTATTTAAAATGTCAAGCCAGATGAAGGATTTTGATTAAGTAAAATCTTCAGGAGTTTCTGTTGTCTAATAATAATTAAACTGACTAATATGTAATACATTATACTTTCAATGCGATGACAAAGCTGTAAACCTTAGATCTGAAAAAATCATATAAAAATATTCCTGTTGAACTTGAAGAGTGGTGAATGAATAAAGCTTTGTGTATTGACAGCTCTGGATAGACGCAAGTTGTTATACAGTGCTTTCTAAGTCCTCTAAGCCAATCTGGCATAAGTTAGCTTCATTCCAGTAGCCAAATAAATTAAATTAGCATTAACGACTCAAGATGTTTGAGGTCACAGGCTTCAGTTGCTGTACATTGTCAGATGTTCATCCTGCTGGCACACCAAAGCATCCAAACACAGGACAGTCATGTCCAAAATACAATATTTTTACAGATTTAAGCCTAAATTATCATTCCTTGCCTCTTAGCAAAGCCTGTCAACCTGAATTCAATGACAACATCATTAATTTTTAGTATACTCATAGCACCACTTCTGGTGATTGCTGAAGACATTTTTGTCAAACACAGTTTATGTCATTCATTCTTGCTTATAGGCAACACCAACGAGCAGCAGGCTGGTGCAAAACATCTAAATGATAATACTTTGCATTCATGTAAAATTTTTCTTTTCATATCACTAATGATGCTCAAATAAGTCTTCAAAAGGTTCTCACTGAATTAGATAATATCAACCCAAAGTAAATTTAAGTAGATTAAATCACAGAAATGTTGTCTGAAGTTACAGAACAAATGAATAGCAGAGAAAATTAGAGCTCAGGAACTCTGGATTTGAAAAAGCAGTCCCTGGGCCATGTTGGAGGTGATATCTTTGTGCTGTTAGAATGATCTTGTGCAATTTGCAAGAATGGATGATATTTTACAAATACATAAAAAAGACAAGTCCTCTAGTTAGAATGACTTCATTTCAAAGGTCAAACATAAGGACAGAAGGCAGTTTCTCAACAGAAAAGCAAGGTTTTAAATAATAATATTGTGACTACAAAGTGCTAGCTCTGTTATAATGGCAGCTGTCTCAAAGTAGTAGATGAAGCATGGAGAAGGGTGCTGTAGAGTCCAAATGGGAGAATACTTAGTAGTTTCCATCAATAAAGAAAAGGTATATGCCTTTCCAAGGTAACCCCAGGATCCATGGTAACATGGGCAATTAAATTTCTATATGATGAGGTTCTATACAGCATGGACAATAAGATGGGCATATCTGCCACATGCAAAATCCTGAAAGCACAAATCTCAGCTTTCAGAGTTGCAGCACATACAGAGACAACAGCACATACACAAACAAAAGCAGAACACATTATGGTAGATCTGATGTGTATAGTAGTGTTTAAGTCTTCTGTGCACACTCTATGGGACTCATTCAAAGACCTTGCATCTGTTTGTAGACGTGGACTGCAAAGTAAATCCATCTCTTCTCTCAATTTTGCATACACTCCTGCCCTCTTAAGCATGCAGAAAAAGACTAGTGTATTTACAAAATACTTGCTTCTTCATTACTTTCCTGCTAGCAAAGATTTTGGCCACTGATTTCAACAAATGCAACACACACATAATTCTTACCCTGGTATTTTCAGTAAGTAGTAGCAATAGAATCTTTTTAAGAGTCGTCAGAGTCCAACAGAATTTGAAGGTCATCTAGTCCAACACCCCTGTCATGGGCAGGAATATCTTCAACTAGATCAGGTTACTCAGAGACCCATCCAACCTGAACTTGAATGTTTCCAGGAATGGTACATCTACAAAATTTCTAAGCAATTTATGACAGTGTTTCACCACCCTCATAATAAAAAATTTCTTCCTTGTATGTAGTCTGAATCTACTCTCTTTTATTTTAAAATCATTAGCCTTTGTCCTATTGCTGCAGGCCCTATTAAAAGTCTATCCCCATCTTTCTTAGAAGCCCCGTTTAAGTATTGAAAGGCCACAATAAGTTGTCCCCCAAGCTCTCTCTTCTCCAGGCAAAACAACCCCAACTCCCTCAGCCTTTCTTCACAGGAGAGGTCTTCCATCCCTCTGATCATTTTTGTGGCCCTCCTCTGGACCTGCTCCAACAGGTCCATGTCCTTCTTGTGCTGTGGACTCTAGAGCTGGATGCAGTACTTCAGGTGGGGTCTCACAAGAGTGGAGTGGAAGGTGAGAATCACCTGCCTTGACCTGCTGGCCATGTCTCTTTTTATGGAGCCCAGGAATAAAAGTAATGTTTTTATGCCTTCCTTTGATTTAAGCATTGACTATTTTCCATGTTAATATAAAGCTCTATCATATTTTAAAAATTATTTTACTTAATTACTAAAAAAATGTCAGTGAGCCTGTATTTTGGAATCCTTATTGTGATACATAGACATTGTTAGCTATTAGACTTTTTTCACTAAATGTAGAGCAGAAAGTCTGAAGGCAAAGGATGAAGTCACCCAGGACAGTGGTACAAGGCAGAAAATAAATCTGCAATAGTTTATTTTGGGCTCCAAGTGTTCAAGCAAAATTAATTAAGGTTGAGCTGCATAAGCTGATCATAGAAAGGCACCCAAAAAAAATACTTGCAAAAACGCTTTCTCACACAGATTATATCACCTGTTAAATTATGTATCTTACATTACAATGGTAAATATTTTTTTAAGGTATTGTCAAGGTAAGCTAGAAGGCAGTTTTTAAAAATAATTGACAGATAAGTAACTCTAAATCTGGAAACAATATATATTAACTTTTTTTTTTTTTTGCATTTGCTACTGGTTCTATTTTGTTCATTATTTTCTCTAATTGACTTTTTGATTACATCTCTGATATATTTTTATTTATTTAATTAAGTGTTCTACTACGCATAACTTCTTCAATGCATAAAACAAATTCAATTCTTCTTCAGCTCAGCCACAAACCAAATATATTTTAATTTGTATTTAAGAAAAATAAGTAGTTGATTCAGAATATGTCAAAAAAGCAAAGAGATTTTTTTCCCTTTGGATCAGTTCTAAAATGTATTCATTCATTATTCATACCATAAATATAAAAGTAGAACCCACCGGTAATAAGGACAGAATTTAATTGCAGGGTGCCACGTGCGGTTCCTTTTATAGCTGCATTGGTATTGATTACATGTAATCTTTACAGCAGACCTCTTTTAACCTTATAGGTGAAGATGGCAATTAGGTGTCTGCTGCTTTTCTTTATGTTGCTATAAGATATCCAGGTTATGACAGGTTTTTATTTAATTCTTTCCATTCTCTTAGCTTTTAACATTCAGATTAAATACTAAACATTTGTGATTCATTCTCTTTTTTTTTTAATCCACAAGAACTATAGCAGTTGAAAAGTACATGTGAACTTACTTTTTTTTCCTAGAGGTTTACAGTATACAAAAAAAATATATACTGGACATATGAATGCTAATCTAAAAAAATGTGAATGGTTGCTAAAATATGTTATGGTTGCCCCTAAATGGTGCAGAACCATCTGCAGAACATCTCTGTTCTTAGATAAACTCATTAGAAAACTTCACACCTTGCTCATGATGAGGACAGAGACAGGAGAATCACCTCTACTTGCATATGTTCTACTTGTAGCTGAGCTTGCAAGCTTTACTGAGTCTGTGTGGCTTGCATCCTCATTGGAATAAATCACTACAAATCTTTTTCATTGTCACTTCTCTTGACTAAGTCTATTTATTATAAGCTCAAGTGTTGACCCACATCTTAGAGACTCTCAAGATCTCATGCATCATAACCCCACCTATGACCTACAGTGTTTTGCTGTGGCTATGTAACTCATACAGTGGACCCACAGAAAGACAAATAGAGATCCAGATAATGGCAGCATTTCCAGTTTAGCTGGAAGATCGTGTGTGTGTCTGTGTGTGTGTGTGTGTGTTTGTGTACACACACTTTGTAAAACTTTTCATGGCAATTCTATAGGTCTACACTATCTAAATGACAAAAATATAAATTAAAACCAGTACTGAAATAAGTAAGCATTCCATACAAGTATGGATGTTAAAGAAAAGAGCTTAGCTCTGTGAAGTCCACTTGAAGACTTTTCTTTTTGTCTAATTTACCTGGGAACCACCTGAATACTACATCATATCTGCTGTAGAGCACCTTAAAGCGTGTGAACGCGTGTTTTGTCTCCTAATAACACTTATCTCTTGGAATGGTCCACAGCTCTTATTAAGAAGGTCTTTGCAAACATGTTTGATGTTTTTTCAGTGCCTCAGTCAAAAACTCGAGTGTAAGTATGCATGTGCATTCCTCATAGTTCAGTCCCTCTGGGTGTTTTAATCATTTGTCTCAGCAAATAAAATAGACATTGTTAGGGGTATTCTGAGCTCAAAGTCTCTCTCTTTCCATAGGTTTTAGTTTGTATTTAGTGCATAGGTATTCTGTACATATAGGGTATTTTTAAATCACATTGTTTACAATGATGTATTTCCTAATCTACTGGAAATATTGTCCTGTAAGGGCCAACTGCTCTTTCTTCTGATATGCTTGTATATTTTGTCATTGACATCAAGGCTGGATACCTACCACATAGATTCTCTCCATGGAAAAGGTGGAAGTCCTGAATGCCTTATTTTCCTCAGTCTTTATTAGCAACACCAGCCTTTGGAAATCCCAGGTCCCAGAGACCATGGGGAACGGTTGGAGCAAGTAAGATGTACTCTTGCTGGAAGAAGATCAGGTCAGGAAACACTTGAGCAAACTGATCATACAATAGCCCATGGACCCTGCTGGGATGTCCCAACAGGTGCTCTAGGAGACCCTGCTTGAGCCAGAGGGTGCAGATGACCTCTAGAGGTGCCTTCCAGCCTCAACCATTCTGTCCTTTCTCCATGTTACAGCTGCACTCTTCTGGTCAGCAGACTCAGTAATTTATTTTCTGCAGAAAGAAACCTGTAGTTCTTAGTTAGAGGTGGAAAGAAAAATATTGAACTATTAATCTGAATAAAAATAAAAGTTTACTTATTTGTCCTGATGCAAAAGAACTTATCTCAAATGAAAAATGAGGCATTCTGAGAAAAAGTACTGTTCTTAACTGGCTGTTGTTTGTGCTAATGGTGCATCTGTTCTGAACTGTGTATTATTTTCTGTTTTACAGCACTTCAATAAAAGCTTGTGGAAGGCCCTTACAATGAGAAATGGGCAGTAAACAAGTACAGTCAGGTTAGCAGACAGACAACTGAAAACATGAACAAACTACTAAATGTGGATGGCAGGAATTTAAAAAATAGGTAAATAAATAAGAAAACCTCAAAGTGGAAGGTAGAAAGGACTAAGTCAATAACAAGACATGGACATATACACAAAAAAATAGAATATTACATAAATCAACAGTGAATTTACCAGACACAAAGCTGATTATAGACTGAGTATAACCCAAAAATGCCTGCATATAAAAGTAAGATTCACATGTCATTTATATGGGGCAAAATTTAGGGCCATGTTCTAATCCCATGTTTAAAAGATCAGAGGCAACATAAATAGTTATCTTCTCTTCCTCCAGTTTCACTCTTAATGGTTCCCCCATGGCTCTGGTAGCCTTGCAGTGACCTGTCATATAAGGAGAAATAAGTGGTTTTGTCTCTGTATCTCCTATTATTGCTTCGTCACTTGAAGTGAGTAGTCACAGGAATTAACTTTTTCAGGACTTACTGAGTATAGAGATATGGGAGAGTATAGACTGCAAAAAGACACTCACCATTTTTGCTCATATAGAGTGTAAGGAACATGCATTAAAGCACTAAAGTCAATGTAACTGCTGTTGGCAAGTTAGCCAAATCTGAATAAGGGCTTATAACTGTCCTCTAACTAGTCTTAGCATGAAGATCAAAGTATCAGTAGGCTTTTGTAAAAATCTGCCTACTGCTCCTGAAAAAATCCACTTCAAAACTTCCGGTTGCAGGAACTCATTTCACCTCATTAAATTATTTTTGTCCTAGAATTATAGTTAGTAGTCCTTGTCCTGCAGAGCCTCTTTCTTACATTAAGTCCTTTACCAGTTTTGATTATGGTTTGGCTTCTGACCCTCCACAACTTTTGGAATTTTAAATTTCTGTCAGGTCATCCAATATGCCATTTTTACCCTGCCAGGCAGTGTTTAAGTTTCTAGACCTGATGCACAAATATCTTGGCAGGGAAGGACATGAAGTGAGCTCCCACTCCTCCAAGTTTCTGCTACAGTGCAAGAGCACTCTGAATCTCCCATCATATGTTGGAAAAACTTATGATCAATGCTAACTGTAGAAAGCAGCAAAAGAGGACTGCAATTTTTTTTTCCAACAGTTCTTTGGATCCTTGGAGAAAAGCATCGACATTTTGGGGGTTGGAGGGGAGTTGCACGATCAGTCTGTCAGCATCTCTGGAGTCCTCAGGTGGTGGGCACAAGCACCCTTCTTCTTGCTTATTCAACTCTTATAGACAGAGGCAATGCCTTGCTCAGCACGTATTTGCTACTTTGCTGTAAGAGCAGGACGGAGTCCATGGTTAGACTCAGCAGGGGTTTGCTGTCCGTCGTTGATGGCCTTACCCAGCAGGGGTTCTCCAGTCCATGGAGTAAGGCCTTTGGTGCATTCCTGGCCATCTTCTTATCTACTGCTGGAATGTCTTGAGACACCATGAGTCACTGGAGACAGTCAATTTGCAGTCTCTGCAAAACTGCAGGAATAGTTCTCCACACACTTCTTTGTCCATTTGTTGGTCACACCGTTCACATACATATGTAAAATTGCATTTACATATGTTTTGTTTGGCAGTGTTACAAATTCTTTTATACTACTGTTGGTTATCACCAACATTTTGATTGGAAGCTTCTCATGGATGCCAGGAGGTTTGGCAGGGTCTACATTTTGCAACACTCAGGATATTAAAGAAAAGCTTAATCTTTCTGGTCAATGCACTTTCTAAAAGTTCAGTCTTTTGTCTGAACATTGCTAAATTAACATTTTTAACAACAATTAATTTAAGGACTTTTTAAATCTTAAATTAATGGTGACTGATTTTGGATAATTTAACTATCAAATAATGTTTCTTTTATTAATTAGGTAAGGATTCCAAATCTGTCCCAAAGTGCAAGAACTTAATCCATTTGTTGTACTTTCTCAGTTGCAAAGCTTTTTCTTTCATGTCTTTATAATTAATTAATATTAAAAAAATATTTCTAGCATCTAAAGAACCTGAAGGTGCACAAGTCCATGGGACCTGATGAGATACATCCGCGGGTCCTGAAGGAACTGGCAGATGAAGTTGCCAAACCACTATCCATCATATTCGAGAATTCGTGGCACTCTGGTAAAGTTCCCGCAGACTGGAAAAGGGGAAACATAATCCCCATTTTTAAAAAAGGAGATAAAGAAGACCTGGGAAACTACAGGCCAGTCAGTCTCACCTCTGTGCCTGGCAAGATCATGGAGTAAATCCTCCTGGAATCTACGCTAAGGCACATGGAAAACAAGCAGGTAGTTGGTGACAACCAACATGGCTTTACCAAGGGAAAATTGTGCCTGACAAATTTGGTGGCCTTCTACCACAGGGCCACAGCAATGGTGGATAAAGGAAGGGCAGCTGACATCATCTACATGGACTTTTGCAAATCCTTTGACACAGTTCCCCATGACATCCTTGTCTCTAAGTTGGAGGGACATGGATTTGACAGAAGGACCACTCACTGGATAAGGAATTGGTTAGATACATGCACTCAAAGAGTTGTGGTCAATGGCTCCATGTCCAAGTGGAGACTGGTGACAACTGGTGTTCCGCAGGGGTTGGTACTGGGACCAGTGTTGTTTAACATCTTTGTCAGAGACATGGACAAACAGACCAAGCGCACCCTCAGCAAATTCGCTGATGACACGAAGCTGTGTGGTGTGGTGGACATACTGGAGGGAAGGGATGCCATCCAGAGGGACCTTGACAGGTTGGAGAGGTGGGTCAATGCAAACCTCATGAAATTTAACAAGGCCAAGTGTAAGGTCCTGCACGTAGGTC